>MU189597.1:0-22290 GCA_016904865.1 Pissodes strobi | reverse complement strand
ATTATTAATTGATTAAGCCTAGGGTCGAGGACCTAACTATTCGACTTCTCCACTAAAAGTTGGCTATTGACTTTCTAAGAAGTGATCGTTTAATATGCCAACTTCAAACTGGTCACCGCCAAATGATAATCAGATACATTTTGTGTGTATAATATTTCCCCTGTTTATGCAGCAATAATCAATTCCAATGGGGACAAAAAACAGTATATATTTCTAGGATGGTCGTGGACCTATTTAATTAAAATTGCTATCATGGACGGACCTTATTTTCTGCAAAATAGCTGTATATTTTACAGGGTGTTAGTTGTTTTGACTAAAATATTACCCGCAGACTATTGTCTGCAACATAGCTGCATACTTTACAGGATGTTATGGCAAAACATATTTGGCATTAACGCCGTGGGCCATACTTTCTGAGGGATAGCCGCGGGCTATTCACTAAATTCTATCATCACTTAAACGATTAAAAGGCTGTGAGCCAACAGTATATATTTTAATATGGTCGTGGACCTATTTAATTAAGACTCCAATCATGGACTCCTTATTTTTTGCAAAATAGCTGCATACTTTACAGGGTGTAAATTGTTTTGACTAAATTATCTGCTGAAGACTCTTGTTTGTAAAACAGCTGTATACTTTACAGGGTGTTAGTTATTTGACTAAATATTATTGTGTGCAAATTTAATTATTTGCAAAGGTTCCTACAACACCAATTGGGCTAACAACACCAACCATTTGTCAGGCTTGGCTGATGCACTTTACTGTTTTGCAATCTGTATAATGCTCCTAAATGATTTAGGAATTAATATAAATACAGAAAAAGTCAGTTAATACCATCATAAAAATAACTTACCTAGGATTTACTTATGACTTAATTCAGAGGACCGTTTCCTCGACCGTTTCTTTACCTCTTAAGAAAATGAATTCAATAAAAGAGGCAATTAAAAAATATATTAACAAGTCAGTTACTACGATTCGAGATTTTGCAAAAATTATTGGTGTTTTGGTAGCAGCGACTCCTGCCGTTCCTCAGAGTCGTCATAGTATCAAAAGACAAGGTCACGCAAAATTTAAGGCCTTAAAAGGAAAGTCGTACATGACAGAATATTAATTTTAAAACATACAAAGCAAATTATTAGCTAGTGGATAGACAATCAAGAATATACTGTAAATATGAAGCCTAGTACGTTTTCATTGGAATTTTTTTTTATGCGTCTGCGTCTCTTACAGGCTGGGGTGCCTATTGTAACGGCCAAAAATGTCGCGAGTTTTGTGAAGAAGCCGACAAGTCTAACCATATTAATTACCTTGTAGTTAAAGCTGCTTGTCATGGCTTACAATTATTTACTAAATCAAATGGAAATATTAGAGTCTTACTTAGAATCGATAATAAGACGGCAATATCCTGCATTAATCGTGGGGAAAGCGTAAAATATCGCAACTTAACCAATATAACCTTTCAAATCTTAGACTAGCGTGAACAAAACGTATAACACTCTTCGCATCTTATATCGCTTCAAAAGAAAAACGGAACCCGACAAGGCATCAAGACAAACTTCCATTGAAACAGAATACGAACTAAACAAGCAGGTATATCAGAAAATAATAAGGGGTTAGATTTATTTGCAACTTATTTTAATGTAAAATGCCTGTTCCTGGTTTCCGGATTCAACCTCCATAGTTGTCGATGCATTTACAATTTCTTGGTATGATGAGTATTTTTACGCTTTTCCCTTGTTTTCTATGTTATTTAAGACTTTAGATAAAATGATGATGCCACCGGAATATTGGTGGCTAGTACAGCCCTGGTATACCGTGTTTCCTAGTTTATTAGTTGGGAAACCGTTGACTTTTAAATCGAGTAAAAATTAGTTACTCTCTATAGAGACTCTCATCTATTAGACAGGAAATTTTTCCTGGTGGCAAGGAAACTGTCTGAGAAGCATTTCTTCAAAGAAGAATTTCCGGCCACGCCATCCCAATAATGTTTGCATCCATCTCAGAAGGAACTTGAAAACAGTACAATGTTGTGATTTTAAAATTGGTTTTTGCTTGTTCTGTGTTGATAAAACACCGGCTTTTAGTATTTTTACTTTATGTATTTATAATATTGCAACGATATATAAAATATATCTAACAACAACACTGTCAACGTTATCCTACCGTCTAAACTGTTAACTGCTAACTTAATAGTAATAACATAGGCGTACCTATAAATATTTTTATTAAAACAAATTGTTAATTAATATTTAACATACAACGCTTGTTTTAATAAGTAGGTATTATAATTTCTGTAACCGCAAAATTTCGATGTCTTTACTTATAATTTAAACATTTATCTGGACTTTTTAGTTCGCGAAATAAACAAAGGAGCTTCTTACGTCTTGATAAGTACCTATAGATCAGCTCTTAACTTTATGTTTCACCGCCTAATAGGGATTAAAATATAATAAAAAGATTTTTGAAGGGAGGCTACAAGTTAAAGCCCCCTAAACCTAAATACGATTTTACATGGAACGTTGAACCTGTATTATTCTATGTATCAACACTTTACCCTTTACAATCTCTATCACTTGATAAACTAAAAAGAAAACGGTAACACTAAACACTTATGGCACTAAGTTCAACACATCGGATCCAAATATTAAGCAAAATTACGATCGACAATAATAGAGACTCTACAGTCAAAATTAAAGATTTCGGAAAAAATTTAAACCTCAGCTCCCTATAAAAGCCAGCAGCCAGCCCATTTTTCGTATTTTCAAAAATCAGAATTACCTATTATATGTCGCAAATTCTATAAAACAGTGCATTAAAGTCACCGTGCACATTCGTTCCAATTATACATCCCTATTCTTAACTCTCAAAAAAAAAAAAAAAAAAAACACATCACCACGCAATAACTCAAACCTTGAGTAGGTGGATCAACTTAATTTTAATAAACAATGGTATGGAATGAATGTTACCGTCTTTACCGGATATAGTGTAAGACACGCCAGCACGTGAGCAGCCTTTAAGTTTGACATAAACCTAAATGTCATTAAGAATATAGCAGGGTGGAGTCCTAAAATTCTGACACTTTCTTCAGATTCTATACTCGACCTCTAGGTACGCCCAGTGACATATCTGCCAATACAATTTTAAATTTGGGTATATCTTAGCCCTAATAGGTAGCCTTTTAAGTATTCCGTTGCCTAAGGTTCAATTTATTACATTTGTTTTGCTCTGATTGTATATCAATAATATATTATATTATGAAATATGTTTATTTATCTAGAATAGGCACCCTTAATTTTTAAGTGGTTAAGGACTTTATGGGATAGAATTTTCATTGATTTTTTTTGTCATACTTAAAATAGAGTTGAATTGAACGACTTTGCTGCCTTAATTATTGTTTTTGTGGTATTCTCAGGATTGAAGGTAGAATAATGCAAAATTGCACCATCTAGCTTTAAACAGCTACAATGTAATCATATCGGAAGACAAGCGATGGAAAATTGAAAGATTAATCGAATACCTACTTACCTGTATGAAGATTAATCGTAATTTTCCGAGCTTGTCTTCCGATATGATTACAACCCTCCCAACCACATGCCCCTTAGGCGGGCAATTTTGCTCTAAAACAGAATGAGGAAGCATCGAGGTGCGATAGCAGGCTCGGGTTGAAGATAAAAAATTTTATGCTTTAAAAACGTATCGATGGGTATGGTGATTCAGAAACTACAATGTAATCATATCGGAAGACAAGCTCGGAAAATTACGATTAATCTTCATACAGGTAAGTAGGTATTCGATTAATCTTTCAATTATATCACTGTTCTCCCATTTCATTCGTCAAAGTGAGCATTACGAGCCACAAGCAAAAATATACCGAGCAAATTTAGCTATAAGTGTAACAAGGAGCTAGGTTTACAAAGATAAAAAATATATAAATTCACCGTCAACTGTCTGTAGAGAGAAGAAATAAAAATCTAAGGTGAGTTCTCAAAGAAATTCAATATTATATTTCATAAATTAGAAATAATATAAATGAAACTCACCTTAGACCTTTAGAAAGTTGAATTTCCCAAATCCTCTACCGGCAGTGAACTGGAGGTCTATTCGGTACTTATCCGTCTCTTGGCAACTTTGGCAAGGGCCTGAGTCAGTTACCCGACTTTTAAAAGTGGCGGATCAGAACCAGGAATTAGCTAAAAACACAAAAGACCAACAGAACTCGGTTATAAAGTAAGGTTAGTTAGAAATTCTCCTTGCTAACTTCAACTACGCAGTTAAATATTCCTGTAAAAATTAACGAAATTTACGATAAATATCCTAAAATAGCTACGTTGGGGTTTGCAACCTTCGGCAACATGCACTAAAACAGAGTTTTATTCACAATACCGAAACGGTTGTTGTGTTTCGGTATTGTGGATAAAACTCTGTTTTAATCCTAAAATAGATTGAGTAGAGGGTCCACTAAGATCATTTATTCAACAATACTTTACGAAAAGTCCAAGATGGCCCGGAACAATGATGAATACAATTTCTAAATCTAGATTAGAAATCTATAATAGATTAAAATATTGTTGTCTAAATCATTGAATGAAAATCCCTCTAGAATCTGAAAATTGTCTTTAAGACACTCCTAAAACAAAGAAATAAATTCGTTAAGTTAAAAGCGGAATGTGCAAAAAAAACAAATCACATTTGACCAAAAATAAAAATGGGCTCTCACCTTCACGTGAAATCGGAGACAAAAGCCACGTTCGCCGTTCGATTTTGGAACCCGTCCAACTCGCATTCAAAGGAGTAGGAGGGAGACCATCTATTAAAATCACGATATTACTATCGCCCTCTATTCAAAGGCCAGCATAATAAAAATATTTTTATAGAAAACGACGTAAAACTAATACGCCTATAATTCTAATGATAGCTCCACCTATGTACAAAAGATCTAACTTCTAGCGAAATCCTACCTAGATATCGAAACCAAATCGCATGTATATTTGCATAAACATCACTTTGCAATATAAAAATCTTAAAACATGAAAAACCATGTAACGAATTATTTCGTTACACACCCCCTCAACCCGGTAAGAAAAGTTTGAAAACTTGTTTGAAAACTTTTCGTAAAACTTAGACAAGTAGGGAAATTGAAAACTTGAATTAAAAATTTAGAAAAATTCCTATCATTATTAACCAAAACATACCCGTACTAAACAACAGATCTTCCAAAAAACTTAATTTTGTTAGGTCACTCACAAGTGCTTATCAAAAGCCTAACACAAACTAAAAACTTTGCTAGGTCACTTCTAAGTGCGGATCAAAAGCCTAACACAAACTAAATGAAAGCCAAAAAGCAAGTAGATCCGCTAAGTCACTTTTTATTTTTATTTATTTTTATTATATTTTTTATAAAGTGCGCTCCATAGCTTAGCACCATCTATAAGAAAACTGTAAACACTATATTAAACCAAAAACATTCATGAACTTTCGACTAAGTTTCTTTACAAGTCCAAAGTTAATCACAACCTTCACCCAAATATCAAGAAAAATTTTAAATGCATAAGCAAAAACAAAAAGGCCAAAGCCTAAGAATTAGCCAGTGTGCATACCACCACAAACTACGCTAAATCTGATTTCAGATGCCACCACAAATCCGTATGATTGTAGAGCACCCCCGATAGAAGTGAGAAAGTATCCTGATCATTTAAAATGGGCAAAGCAGTGAGAGACTTACGTCAGTTGGAAGTAGCACCCAAGTTGGTATTGCGTAGACATCCTATATCTTCGGAGCAACCTCGTATACCAACCTCAATCGAAATGAATCAGGAATCCTCGCCCAAAACCCGTAGAGCGTCCAAAACCACACAAACCAGTAACGCCCCCTGAAAAGTGGTACAAAACAAAAAAACTAAAGATTCATGATAATACTAAGAACAAAATGTAACCCAAATAACCACCAACATAAGGGAGTAGAATATAGCTTCCACCAGGCTGAAATTTAAAGAAACTAAACCTAATTAAGACAAACGATATGCGGGTGTTCCAGTAAGTGGCACAGCCTCTTTGTCTCCCGGAATAACAAAGTATGCGGTTGTGGAGTTTGCAAGGACACAGTAGTGAGCCCCAGCTATATGGAATGGTGTTTTAAACGCACTCCGCCAAGCACTCACCCCCCGTGAATCCACTCTCCACCCAGGTGAGGTAACTATAAAAGTTTTACAAAGAGTTCTGAGACCAAAGAAGCTCCCAACACTTCCCAGCCGACTAATAAAAACTTAGAAAACTTAACCTATATATTGGGAGATACCCAAAAAGTCATAATCGGGAAAAATATATAGATATAGCTAACTACATCCATCCATGACAAAATCCAATATGATGTGCCAACATACATCTCAAGATGACGTAAGATACGATGCTTTATCGAAAGATAACGAAAAGTAAAGAAAATCTAGATATAAATAATTATATCTATCGAAGTCAAAATGAAGTAGTATATGTAAACATAAACGGAAAGATAACATAAGGCGAGATAAATGGCTATAGATAACTACATCCCTCAAAGTCTAAATCGGTATAATGTGCCAACGCAAAACTGAAGATGACATAAGATACAATACGTTAACGCCAACAGCAAAATAACGCAAAATAAAGAAAATATAGATATAAATGATTATATCTCTCGAAGTCAAAATCTAGTTAGATGCGTGAACACAAAAGGCAAAATTACATATGGTACAACACGTTAACCCAAACAGCAAGATAACTCAAAGTACCATAAATAGACAAAGATAATTACATCCCTCAAAACCAAAAAGGTAACATACGTTAACGCAAACAGCAAGATAACGTATATACAGTACAACAAATGGATATAAACAATTATCTTCATCAAACTCAAAATCAAATCATACACAGCCAAGCAACCGACAAGACATCCATGTATCAAACTCAAAATCATATCATACACAGTCAAGCACACGGCAAGGCATCCATGTATCAAACTCAAAATAGGTATGGACAATCACCTCCAAAAACGTCAAAACTAGATAATACCTCACCAAGCAAACAGCCAGATAAGGGCACAAGTAGGTAAAGTACGACAGTAGATACAGATGATTTGTCCCAAAAAGTCAAAATCAGATAAGATATTCCATAACCTTAGTCTCTGTACAAATTCCGGTACCTGAAATACACAGAATTTTCAAAACCCAAAAACTTTAAGTACAAATCCACAAAACCACCAAAGATTTTATCTCTGTGATCAAAAACACAAGGATACGAAGAGATGTTGATAAAGATGTTATAATATTCTCAAAATATGACAATAAAAATATACCATACACTCAAATTTATATAACACTAGATTTACAACAATATATTCAAAAGTCACAATTAAGTAATTTTGAGTGTAGGTGTCTGACCTAGATATTTGTCAGACTATGCTGGAAACTGAAATACACAGAATTTATAAAAAATAGTTATTCCCACCAACTAACCCACAGTATTGCTATCTACTAACGATATTAGGCGCAGATAGACAATACCACCAAAAAAACACAGCCAGGCTATGGAAAATTGTAAGATAACATAAGAGAAAAAAATTGCAAAAATTATATTTCCAACCAGACTAAACAAAATTGACCTTCATTATTTATCAATGTCACCATCAATAGATTCCTCGTCATCACTGTTAGAGAAATTTTCTTTTAAGTCGCTAATATGCCAGTTACCAAGGTCATTACCATCCATGTCCCTCAAATTATAAGCTACATTAGAAAGAACCTTATGTACCACACATGGTATTTATTTTGGTGCAAATTTTGCCGTGAAGTCATTAGGGGCATCAGATAACTTAAAATTCTTTTTCCAAAGTTTATCACCAACGTGATAACAAACATTCCGTTTTCTCAGATTATAATGTTTAGAATTTTTACTATGGTACGCCTTTATTTTATTCCTAACATTCGACAAAAAGTTTAGGAAGTTCTTGTAAATCATTAGTATATTGATTATTTTCAGTAATTAAAGGTATATTATTTTCGTTTTGAGAAACCTTACCATAGTAATCCCCCGAAATTGCAACATTTCTGCCAAAGGTTAAGAATGCCGGAGAGTAACCCGTGACTTCATGCTTTGCTGTTCTTATTGCCTGACTAACTTTATAAATGCTTGAATCCCAATCCTTGTGATTGTCATGAATATAAGATCTAATGCAACGCGTGATGTCTCGGTTAACTCTTTCCGTGTGGTTGGCTTGAGGGTGATACCTTCAATTATAAAAAAAAATTTTGAACATCATAATTTTTTAACAGATTTTTAAATTCATTACTAATGAACTGTGGACCATTATCACAACAAAAAATTTGAGGAACCCCATAAATTAAAAATACTTGATTTTCTAAGAATTTCGTTATGTTCTTAGCAGTTGCATTATTCATAGGATGAACCAACATAAGTTTCGTAAACCAATCTACAACTACCAGGACATACCGGTTACCCTGTTTGGACCTGACATATGGACCCAAAAGATCAGCCGAAAGCATCTGGAATGGAAAATTTATCTCCCTACAACTTCCCATAAGACCTGGCGTTGATTTGTTAGGACTTTTATTTGCTTGACAAACATTACACGCCCTCACATAACGATAAACATCCCTTCGAATACTTGGCCAATAATACAAAGACTAAATTCGAGACAAAGTCTTAGATATACCAAAATGTCCAGCACACTCACTGTCATGGAATAGCTTTAAAATACTTTTACGGTTTTTCGTAGGTATAACAATTTTCCATTCATTGAGATTGCTAGTGATATCATAATAATTAAAGATATGCTTATATAGTACATTATCCTTGACACAAAAAGTAGGATAAATATTCGGAGCATTAGAAACCTTAACAATCATATCATTATACCATTTATCAGGTTCGATTGAAGACAGATCAAAAACAGAAATATCACAACTGTCTCCAGAGGGAGAGACAGCTCTAGATAGTGCATCAGCAACCACATTAAGAGAACCTTTGCGATGTATAACTTTAAAATCAAATTGGGAAAGTTTTAATGCCCATCTTGCTAATTTACCGGTAGGATTCGACATATTATGTAACCATATAAGTGCAGAATGATCAGTAATTACAGTAAAAGAAGTACCTTCCACATAACAACGAAATTGTTCAATACCAAATATAAGAGCAAGCATTTCTTTCTCAGAAACTGAATGTTTTCGCTGACATTTATTCAAAGTTTTACTAGCATATGCTATGGGATGTTCGAAACCCTCTTCTTCTTGGAAAAGCACTGCTCCCATACCTGTATCGCTACTATCAGTCTGAATAAAAAATGGCTTAGAGAAATCAGGACTTGCAAGCACGGGGGTTCCAGTTAACCGTTTTTTAATTTCAAGAAAAGCAACATCAGCTTCTGGTGTCCACGCAATTGCTTGTCCTTTCTTCCTACCCTTTAACAAATCAGTAATCGGTGAAGAAATGGATGCAAAGTCCTTAATAAACCTACGATACCATCCAACTAATCCTAATAGACGTTTAATCTCAGTTGTATTTTTAGGTACCGGATAATTTTTAACCGCGGTTACTTTATCTTCACTCGTATGTAAACCATTTTTATCAATTTCATAGCCAAGATATGATAAGGAAGGGCGACAAAACTTACATTTTTCCAAATTAATAGTCAAATTAGCATTCTTTAATCTTTCAAAAACTTCTTTTAAGGTCCTAATATGGATTTCAAAAGTAGGGCTGGCAATTATGATGTCATCAAGGTAATACGGCTCTAAATCTGGTCCAAGAATTAAGTCCATAGTTCGCTGCATAGTTGCAGCACTATTTATTAAACTAAAAGGCATGACTCTATATTCAAAAAGTCCACGACCATATACAGCAAACGCGGTTTTTGGACGAGGAGATGGCTCTAAAAGAATTTGATGAAAAGCTTTCGTCAAATCCAAAGAACTGAGATATTTTGCATCTCTTAATTTCGACAAAATAACATCTATTCTTGGCATAGGATATGAATCTTTTACAGTATACGCATTTACTTTACGTGCATAATAAACTACTCTAAATTCCCCTGACTTCTTTGGGACCAACCAAAGAGGACTACACCAAGGAGATTTTGAAGGCTGTATAATATTTAGTTTTAACATTTCATCAATTTCCTTATTACGATGTTCCTGCATTTTGGGCGAAAGAGGGTACTGCCTTTGTCTAATTGGTTTCGTATCACCAGTGTCGATAGTGTGTTGCATAACATTCGTTAAACCTAATTTATTATCAGAGAATATTTGTAAATAAGCCAATGACATGATTAAGTTGTTCAGTTTGTACTTGAGATAAATCATCTTTATTTAAAATTGAACTTATTGTACTACAATTTAAGATTTTACTGTCATATGTTAAACTATCAAAATCGGCTTTAACTTTAAAAATTTAAAAAAAATCAATTCCTAAAATTAGTTCATGAATGACACTAGGAATGATTAAGACTTTAATGTTACGACAAATCCCATTTAAACTGATTGGTAAGGTTACATATCCCAAATAATCTTGCATTTTGCCATCGGCAGTAGATACATTAAGAATAGAATCATAATTTATTTGTAAATTTAATTTTCTAAGAAGCGAAAAACCTGCTGAACCCAAGATGCAGTTGTTCGAACCACTATCGACCAAAGCCAAAATATTTACATCATTCACACATACTGTTACATATGGTCGGGTATCATTATCTTTTCTTGAGAAAATGGGACTAACAGACGCATTCCTGTGAATTTCTTGCTATTACTGTTTTGTGCCTGTTTTCTTTTTGTTTTTGTTCGTCTTTTTCACATTTGTCTCTTGTGACGTTGAGATTTCGTCTTGATTTTGAATGGTGGCGATATTCGTTTGAGGAGTATCGCCACCTCGATTCATGTTTTTTGAGCACGAAAAACATTTAGCTATTGTGATATTTTACTTACCGCAGCCATAGCAAAAAATTCTTTTAGGGCAACGACAATTTGCAAAAATGTGCCCTACTCTATCACAATTCCGACACGATTTAGCACTATCTAAGCCAGAGCTATTAGAAACAACTTGAAAACTAGAACCAGTCGAAGGGCCAGATGTAACCGCACTTAATTCAGGTTCCAAAAGCCCTGATTTATTTGAAGGAGGAGGCTTGTATCTATCTGACCATGACCTAGATTCTTCCAATCTTTTACATAAAGTAGTGAATTCAGATATAGTATTTATTTCCATCAAAGCTAACTGATTTATATAGAATGGTAAAAGATTCCTACGAATTTGATCAATTCTTACTTTTTCTAAAGGTAAACTAGATAGTTTCCGATAAAGACATTCCATAGAAGCAATATACAGAGTGATTCTTTCGTTATTACCCATAGTACGGTTTTGAATTTCCAATAATAAATCTTGTTCATAAAAATAAGGTAAAAAATCAGATTTTAATTTTTGAACTACTTCATCCCAATCATTTAGGTTATGCCTATTTGCAGAAAACCATGTCCAAGCAGGACCCTTAAATATATCACAAGCAGATTAAAACAAGTCATCCTTCGTAACATTTCGACTAACTCTAAACTCTTCTACCTTTTCGAGGAAAGAAAGAACTGATTCCTCATCTCTAGAACCGGTAAAACTAATGTTCCATTTATAAGGCGCTACATATTGTCTATTTTGTACTGAAGGTACAGGAGGAATAGCTCAGTGGGTAGAGCATGAGACTCTTAATCTCAGGGTCGTGGGTTCGTGCCCCACGTTGGGCGCCAATTTGTAACAATTTACGTTCCTGATGTCTTTTGGAAATATTCCAAGTTGCCGGCTAAGTCGCGAGTTTATTTTATTGGTCAGTAAGGAGTTTTCTTGGGCGCCAGAAATTCCTCAATTCTCAAAGGACTGTCAAGTATCACCAATAAAAGCTTAAAAGCTAACAAAAATCACTTGACAGACGTTGAGAACTGCAGAA
The DNA here is from genome assembly GCA_016904865.1 of Pissodes strobi. Lineage (NCBI taxonomy): Eukaryota > Metazoa > Arthropoda > Insecta > Coleoptera > Curculionidae > Pissodes > Pissodes strobi. The sequence continues at coordinate 10,313 of MU189597.1, read as the reverse complement.
TATCGTTCTTGCCGGAAATAAAAAATGTTCTTAAAAACAAATTTACAATAATTTTATTTCAATAAATACTATTAAAATGAACAGTCCAAATTACAACTTTGTTGAACAGAGTTCCTCTAGAGTTGAAGAATTAAATTGATGTTAGATTTAAAAAAAAACAATTAAAATATTAATCCTTGAAATTAGTCAAAACTTAAAAAATTCTGATCCAGCAGTGATTTTTACGTTTGCAAATAAAATACTTAGCTAGATTAGACGCTCAACCCTGGTTGGGCACACTTCTCTTCACCTCGTTCCCTTTTTCTCCAATTGCCTGTTATTTGTTAGGTCTTTATGGGTAAGGATAACACCAGAGGGCAAAAAACGTCTTATAGAGCTGATACGTCTAATGCTGCAATGGTACACTCGGTTGATGCTTGATTATCAATCCAAGCTCTTTGGCCAATTTCCGTGAAAATATGCAAACAGAAAAACTTGTTTTAGACCAGAATGTTGGTTGATATTAAACAAAAAAAATGAACAATAATGAACAGTAATTGAAACAATCTCATCAAAATATTTCAAACTCTTTTACTTAAGAATTAAATCTACGATCAAAAATTACAAGATTTGTAAATGAAGGATTAAACTATGATTAAAAGAAAAACAAGATTCGTCAATGAATCTGATAAACCTATGTTCCAAAATACAAGATTCGTCAATGAATCTGATAACACTATGTTCCAAAATACAAGATCATTAATGAATGATTAAACTATGTTTAAAAATACAAGATTCGTCAATGAATCTGATACTCAAGTCTACTTCAAAAAAATTAATGATTAAATTTGACTTAAGCACACTTTTAAATAAGTGCCAAATAAATGAAAAGTCCCCAAACAAGTTTATTCAAAAGAAAGGTTCTAAAAAATAGGCTAAATACTAGTCAAAAATTGATAGAGATATGACCACTTCAAAATTACAAATTAATAACTATGCAAATTCTTTCTAAGTCAAATTTATGCGATAAGAAAACTGTATGTGCTAAGATCACAATACAAAGCTGATCAACATTTCACATTATATCACTGTTCTCCCATTTCGTTCGTCAAAGTGAGCATTACGAGCCACAAGCAAAAATAAACCGAGCAAATTTAGCTATAAGTGTAACAAGGAGCTAGGTTTACAAAGATAAAAAATATATAAATTCACCGTCAACTGTCGGTAGAGAGAAGAAATAAAAATCTAAGGTGAGTTCTCAAAGAAATTCAATATTATATTTCATAAATTAGAAATAATATAAATGAAACTCACCTTAGACCTTTAGAAAGTTGAATTTCCCAAATCCTCTACCGGCAGGTCTATTTGGTACTTATCCGTCTCTTGGCAAATTTGGCAAGGGCCTGAGTCAGTTACCCGACTTTTAAAAGTGGCGGATCAGAACCAGGAATTAGCTAAAAACACAAAAGACCAACAGAACTCGGTTATAAAGTAAGGTTAGTTAGAAATTCTCCTTGCTAACTTCAACTACGCAGTTAGATATTCCTGTAAAAATTAACGAAATTTACGATAAATATCCTAAAATAGCTACGTTGGGGTTTGGAACCTTCGGCAACATGCACTAAAACAGAGTTTTATTTGTGGATAAAACTCTGTTTTAATCCTAAAATAGATTGAGTAGAGGGTCCACTAAGATCATTTATTCAACAATACTTTACAAAAAGTCCAAGATGGCCCGGAACAATGATGAATACAATTTCTAAATCTAGATTAGAAATCTATAATAGATTAAAATATTGTTGTCTAAATCATTGATTGAAAATCCCGCTAGAATCTGAAAATTGTCTTTAAGACACTCCTAAAACAAAAAAATAAATTCGTTAAGTTAAAAGCGAAATGTGCAAAAAAAAACAAATCACATTTGACCAAAAATAAAAATGGGCTCTCACCTTCACGTGAAATCGGAGACAAAAGCCACGTTCGCCGTTCGATTTTAGAACCCGTCCAACTCGCAGTCAAAGGAGTAGGAGGGAGACCATCTATTAAAATCACGATATTACTATCGCCCTCTATTCAAAGGCCAGCATAATAAAAATATCTTTATAGAAAACGACGTAAAACTAATACGCCTATAATTCTAATGATAGCTCCACCTATGTACAAAAGATCTAACTTCTAGCGAAATGCTACCTAGATACCGAAACCAAATCGCATGTATATTTGCATAAAAATCACTTTGCAATATAAAAATCTTAAAACATGAAAAACCATGTAACGAATTATTTCGTTACAGTCTCACGTGCTAGTTTGTTCAGAAATATGTCGCTCCCAAGTCATTCTGAAGTTTGACACCCCCTTTGTTGGACTCTAATGTTACATTTTCCAGTTTGGTTTAAAAGATCTTTAATCTATGCTGAACAGTAGCACTCTCATCGTTATCCAAATTTAACTTTTTGCTCACTAAAATATTCAAAGACCGTATATATTTTGTGTATTTCCCCGTTACTGAAGTATTTGCGTACTACTGCTACTCTAGTGCTAAGAATATTTACGTTTGTATTATGTTGTTTTTTTTATGTGTAAACTTCTTACGCGGCGGAATGAGGGAAAATCTCGGCACTAGCATCTCCATCACAGATATTTTTAACTTGTAGGTATTATTAACAAAATGAACACCTCAGACAATTTAAAATACTAACAGGCGCAGATTAAGTTGATATCTCAAATGAAAAGAAAAACCTCCGGTAATTTTGTCGGTAACGCCTACAATTTAAAAATATCTGGTGATGGATTTTACCATATTACCCCTTAAATATGCTAAAAAATTGATAAAAACTTCAGGTCCGTATTTAAAAAAATTGGCTTGATGGTTCTGAGAAGTCGAAACGTTGATTTAGAAAACTGACAACATCTTAGAGTAGACCGTTAAAAAGTGCCTCTAGAAAGTGTTAATATTTTTTTGATATTTCCAAAAATTTAAAACAAAAATCGAAAATTTCGGTTTTTCCCTGATATCTCCGGAAGTACTCGAGATATTCGAAACTTCAAAATGTCAAAATACTGGGCACTAAATTACGCAACTTTTCCCCAATTTAAACTTTGCTGTATTTTTTACCGTTTACGAGATTTCAATAGTGAGAAGCGAATTTGTTTCACCCTGTATAACGGCAGATTTAGCTGGGCAACCCATGTGCGATTTATCAATCTATATATTATCTAACATATAATCTTTGTCATCGTCAAATAAGTTTGTTGTGTTATAAAAAATACTTCATGCTGCTAGAGATGATGGAGAATATAAACTCGTTTCATTTGAAACAAATATATGTCTATTGACGACTCGGAATAATATAATAATCAAACGAGCGTGATGAGCATGTATCTTTGTTAGGAAGCCGCTAACGATGACTGGTCCTTTGATAAGTTTTAAGTTTACTGCACTATACTTTAGGTTATGTTAAATTTAAGAGGTTTTCCCGTAAAGGTACAATCGACTGATGAGCTGATCAATGACAGTTTGTGATAAGAGGGGCTGCATTGTACTAGCAGGCGGCAGGAACGTCAAACTGGTGAGAGCGGTTTGATTACGGGGAGTGACGCCCCCGCCATTCCGAGTTGCCACGGGATGTATCTCATCAAATCCCATCGTCCTCCCCCAGGCTGGAGAACAGCGAAGTACAAAGTCTGGAGCTGATCAATGACAGTTTGTGACAAGAGGGGCTGCATTGTATTAGCTGGCAGGAACGTCAAACTGGTGAGAGCAGTTTGATTACGGGGAGGGACGCCACCGCCATTCCGAGTTGCCACGGGATGTGGCCTATCAAATCCCATCGTCCTCCTCCAGGCGGGAGAACACCAAAGGACAAAGTCTGGAGCTGATCACTGGGGAGTGACCCAACAAACCCCATTTTTACCCCTGTCAGACTATGGACCATCAAAGGAATTAGTCTGAGGCCCATGCTTCCAGCGGAAGCGGCCCTAGGTGGTAGATGCATACGCCTACTTGCATCGTCCGATGAAAGACCACCTCACCAGAACTAGGAAACGCTAAGTGGCTTTGCCGAATCACGTTCCGCTTCCGCGCTGGTGGTTCCGGGTTCCACAGTAGGAATATAATAATATGGACATGATGGTGCTTCCAGGTTCAAAATATGCCGGAGGTAAACTCCCCGGCCATTCGGATCTCCGGGCGCTGGGTGGCCCTGGGAGCCCTTCAATCCGCATTTCACAGACTGCAAAGATACCGAACCAATTTAGAATTGATTTCTGCACCATAAGAGGCCTAAATACAAACATAAATTCGGTACACCAACATCTACAAGCAAATAGACCACCCATACTTGCCCTTACAGAAACACAAGTATGTTCTACAACAACAACAGTGAACTACCCCTATCCTGGTTACGACTTACATACCCGATTTAGACATAAGTTCGGAATATGCCTTTTTGTCCGAAGCGACCTTTCATGTCACCGCGAAGAAATACTCGAACCGTACAACCTTGACGTCATGTGGCTCAAGTTCACCGCCAAGGTATTAACCAAGTTTATATGTTGTCTCTGTCGCCCTCCAAGCGATAGAGCCTACCAAAGCTTTTTCTCAACACTAGCTACCACTTTTGACTCAATACAGGTTGATCACCCCAGTTCAGAAATAATCGTTCTGGGAGACTTCAATGCCCACAACACCAACTGGCTCAAACATCACAACAAGACTGACAACGAGGGTAGAGAGGCTGAAGCATTTGCCATCAGCTGCGGGCTTACTCAAATTGTAGACAAACCAACTCGAATCCCAGAAAGGGGCGAATTCGCCGCCCTCCTGGATCTTTTTCTAACCACCAATCTTGACCAGTACACAATTACAGTTGGTGCGCCATTATGTACTTCCGACCACAAACTTATTACAACGGTTTGTGAATTGCCACTCATACAGAAGAATCCACCAATGCCTCGCAAAATCTGGCATTATAATTCTGCAAACTGGGACGATCTGAGGGAGTTCTACCTAGATTTTCCATGGCTCGACGTCTGCTTTGGCGCTGGCGACCCGCCAGTCTGCTGCGAAAAGATCACGCAAGTAATCTCCTCAGGAATGGAAGCATACATCCCAAATTCCATCAAGTTACCATCAAAAGGAAAGCCCTGGTTCGACAGAAGATGCGAAAGAGCTGTGGGTAGGAAACAGAAAGCCTACAAGTACTGGCAACAAAATCAGACCGCTGAAAATCGCGATTATTTTGTCGAAGCGAGAAACGAATGCAAACGTGTGATCGAAACTAAGGACACACACAATCAAAGGATCAGGAATAAACTTTTGCAATGCCCCAGTGGTTCCAGGAATTTCTGGTCGGTAGCAAAGGCAGTAAGTAACAACTTTGCAGAAACATCTCTCCCACCTTTGACAGACGAACGTGGCATTACGGCGATTACAGCCAAGTAAAAAAGCAAACATGCTCGCCAAAATGTTTTCTTCGCACTCTACCTTAGTCGTCCCCCAAGGCAAGGCTCTCCCCACCATATCGAACAACAACACTACCATGGCAGAGGTCAAGTTTCATCACCGTGATATTCGTAAAATCCTTAAAGAACTAGATACGCAAAAGGCCGCAGGACCGGACGGAATACCTGCCATCGTGTTAAAGAACTGCGCTAACGAACTAACACCCGTTTTTTCCAAGCTTTTTTTCTCTGTCTTACGGAAAAGGGATTTACCCATCTTCTTGGAAAGTCGCTCGAGTGCAACCTGTTCCAAAAAAAGGCAAGAAAACCACGCCCTCAAACTATCGCCCAATTCCCTTGCTTCCAATAATCTCCAAAGTCATGAAACGTGTAGTCAATCAGCAACTACTCAAGTACCTCGAGAACCACAAAATAATCAGCGATAATCAATATGGCTTTCGCAAAGAGAGATCGACAGGAGATATATTGGCCTATGCCACTCATATATGGAGTAGGGCAATTGAGAACTACGGAGAGTTTCGAGTGATTGCGTTGGATATTTCAAAGGCATTCGACAGAGTTTGGCATGACGGACTGTATTTCACGAAATTTGCGTCGAGTAACGCAAAATATTATTCTGAATATCGATTTGTTTAGGTACCTTTATTAGGAAACTCTCGCTTCCTTTCGATAGATTTGGCGTTGTGTTGCCTAGTTCCTGGTCTAGATTTCTAGTCTCTAAGAAGAGTGCCTTTATGGTCAGATAGAGTCTGGTTAATAATTGATTAACGAAGACAACGCCCAATCTACTGATTTAATTTTAGTCGACTGCCCAAGTTATCATTTATTATTGGCGTACCTAGTTTTAATTATGAACATAGGTAATTAGTTTGTAGAACGGTGCTGTGACGTCAGACCATGGTTTGCGCGCCTAAATAATAATCGAATAAGGTCTTTTATTTATGTTACTTGAACTTGTGATTTTCTAAAGTAAGAAGTTATATTTTCAATTAGTTCAGTTTGTTTCTAACACCGGTTACATCGCGTAGTATTTCTCTTTGAATCCCGTTGGCCACCGCAAGGTGATCACGTTCAAGTGAGCCAAGGAACCTAATTATTATTGGAAGTTTTTGTTCTATCCATGTTACATACTGATATCGGCTTTTAATTGAGCGAAATAATTCAATTAATAATTGTTTTTTTATTTTCTTTTATTTACCTTTATGCCTCAAGTAACTGAGTAAAATTTCTGACTATTAGAGCAGAAGAGAGTTCTAGTCGTAATATTTAGTATATTAGCATAAAATATCGGAAAAACCGTCATCTTTTGTTCTGTGTTCTGGATTGAGTAATAAACCAACTTTCTATTTACTGAATTTGCCTGTATTTCTATTTCCTGGATTACCTGAATCACGAAGAAATCAGGACGATTAAAGAAGCGCAAATGAATTAAGTCAAAGTACCAATTTGACTTAATTCATTTGCGCTCTATGTTTGAAATGTTTCGGCTTCATTGACTTGCTATAGATAATACAGTTTAATATTGGCTTTGTCGTTAATCATTAGTTTTTTTGCGTCTCACTTTTTAATTTTTAATACTGGCCTACTTACGTGCCTTTCCTTATTAAATTAATTGTCTAATTATTAAATTAATTAACGGTTGTTATTTTATTTTTCATTTGTTCGGATTGATTAAATTCAAATCAACTTGATCAAATTAATTTCGAATTCATGTAAGTAATTTTCTCTTGGTAGTTGCGAAGCTTAGGCCAACACGAATATCATATTTCAGCTTTAGGGTATTTCTTGCTTGTGCCGTCTACAAGCCCGTGGCGCCTTATAAATCAAACCCACCCTTACTCTCCGGCATTAGAGCTAGGGCCTATTTGCACGCTTTGAAGACGACTCGTTCCAGCTTACGCATCTGTACTTGTAAATTCACTCAATTTTAAATTTTTCTTGTTTGATATTATTTACCGTCGGTCTCTTCTAAGCCGAGGTGAAGGTTTGTGCTAATTAGAAGAAAGAAAAAGCGTGGCAGAGTGTTTTCAAAATGAAGCAATAGAAAAGCTGTAAAGGCGTTTTTATTGAGAAATGTAGATATATTGAATGTGATAAGTTTCTATATTTTCGATCCTGTGATGTTTGTATATGATAATAGAGATTTGTTCGATGACTGTTATGTAAAACACCATTACGATATTCGAAATTTACCAAAAGTTCAGCTAAAGAATGTTTTGCCGAAGTACCTAGTATGTCGGGCATTTTATTCAATTGTAGATTTTTTTGTTGATCCTGGCAGATGGACAATTTCATACTAAAAATGTTAAAATAGGTAGCACATTTTGGAATTGTGATTAATGTTAGTATCTGATAATTTAAGAAACTTTGTAAAACTGTCTCAATTTTAATTTATTGTAATTTATTACAGTGTTGCACACCGATTTGGGTTTTTTTCTTGTAAAACTTTGGAATAAATAAAAGATTATCTATATGTCTATCTATCATAAATATCACTGTTCCGTCAAGATGAGCTATCTAAATTTGGTATCATGATAAATTTTTTGACTTTAAAGTAAAAAATATAACTTGCATCTGGAACAGATCGTATTGTTGTCTCTTATGTTAGATTCTCACACATTTGAATATTTGTAATTTGTGCCATGGTATGTTTTTAAGGTATTCTTATAAATAAATAAATGAAATTGAGTCACTAATCGCACTAATACACAATAAGTTCAGTATATCTACCTCACAAGCGAATATAACATATAGTAGGAAAGCTATATGAATGAACCATCCGAGTAACCCGTTTCCCACAAAGCTAGAAATTTTTTAAACTATGTTTTATTATCGGTCAATTATGAAAATACGAATCTGGCAGGCATCTCGCGGTTGCGTCAGCATGGGAAGCGCCAAGTGATTTTCCCAGATCACGTTTCGCTTCCGCGCTGGTGGTCCCGGGTTCCACAGTAGGGATATATGGACATGATGGTGCTTCCAGGATCAAAATATTCCTGAAGTAAACTCCCTGGCCATTCGGATCTCCGGGCGCTGGGTGGCCCTGGGAGGCCTTCATTTCGCATTTCACAGACAGCAAAGATACCGAACCAATTTAGAATAGATTTCTGCAACATAAGAGTTCTAAATACAAACATAAATTCGGTACACCAACATCTACAAGCAAATAGACCACACATATTAGCCCTTACAGAAACACAAGTATGTTCTACAACAACAACAGTGAACTACCTCTATCCTGGTTACGACTTACATACCCGATTTAGATATAAGTTCGGAATATGCCTTTTTGTCCGAAGCGACCTTTCATGTCACCGCGAGGAAACACTCGAACCGAACAACCTTGACGTCATGTGGCTCAAGTTCACCGCCAAGGGATTAACCAAGTTTATATGTTGTCTCTATCGCCCTCCGAGCGATAGAGCCTACCAAAGCTTTTTCACAACACTAGCTACCACTTTTGACTCAATACAGGTCGATCACCCCAGTTCAGAAATAATCGTTCTGGGAGACTTCAATGCCCACAACACCAACTGGCTCAAACATCACAACAAGACCGACAACGAAGGTAGAGAAGCTGAAGCATTTGCCATTAGCTGCGGGCTTACTCAACTTGTAGACGAACCAACTCGAATCTCAGAGATGGGCGAATTCGCCGCCCTCCTGGATCTTTTTCTGACCACCAATCCTGACCAGTACAAGGTTACAGTTGGTCCGCCATTAGGTACTTCCGACCACAAACTTATTACAACGGTTTGTGAATTGCCACCCATAGAGAAGGATCCACCATTGCCTCGCAAAATCTGGCATTACAATTCTGCAAACTGGGACGATCTAAGACAGTTCTACCTAGATTTTCCTTGGCTCGACGTCTGCTTTGCCACTGGCGACCCGTTGGACTGCTGCGAAGAGATCATGCAAGTAATCTCCTCAGGAATGGAAGCATACATCCCAAATTCCATCAAGTTACCATCAAAAGGAAAGCCCTGGTTCGACAAAAGATGCGAAAGAGCTGTAGGAAGGAAACAGCAAGCCTATAAGATACCAGAAGTATCAGACCGCTGAAAATCGCAATTATTTTATCGAAGCGAGAAACGAGTGCAAGCGTGTGATCGAAGAAACTAAGGACAAACACAATCAAAGGATCAGGAATAAACTTTTGCAATGCCCCAGTGGTTCCAGGAATTTCTGGTCGGTAGCAAAGGCAGTAAGTAACAACTTTACAAAAACGTCTCTCCCGCCTTTGACGGACGAACGTGGCATCACGGCGACTACAGCCAAGGAAAAAGCAAACATGCTCGCCAAAATGTTTTCATCGCATTCTACCTTAGACGTGCCCCAAGGACTCTCCCCACCATACCGAACATCAACACTACCATGGCAGAAGTCAAGTTTTCTCACCGTGATATTCGCAAAATCCTTGAAGAACTAGATACGCAAAAGGCATCAGGACCGGACGGAATACCTGTCATCGTGCTAAAGAACTGCGCCAACGAACTAACACCCGTTTTTTTTCAGGCTTTTTTCTCTTTCTTACAGAAAAGGGATTTACCCATCCTCTTGGAAAGTCGCTCGAGTGCAACCTGTTCCAGAAAAAGGCAAGAAAACCACGCCCTCAAACTATCGCCCAATTGCCTTGCTTCCAATAATCTCCAAAGTCATGGAACGTGTAGTCAATCAGCAACTACTCAAATACCTCGAGAACAACAGAATAATCAGCGATAATCAATACGGCTTTCGCAAAGAGAGGTCGACAGGAAATATTTTGGCCTATGTCACTCATATATGGAGTAGGGCAATTGAAAACTACGGAGAGTCTCGAGCGATTGCGTTGGATATTTCAAAGGCATTCGACAGAGTTTGGCATGACG
>JAEQML010049588.1:0-50434 GCA_016904865.1 Pissodes strobi | reverse complement strand
GGATGAACTGGATATTGTAATATTTTCCATGTCTACATTGGAACTTGAGGGTATTTGTTCCACCTGGCCGTTGTTTGCTATTTTGCTGATCCCTTGAATTTTCTCCGCAACTTTAATTTTGTTTTGAATGGATTCTTCGATGTAGTCCCCGCTACCGATGAGGATTTCCATCCTCCATGGCGTTTAAGTGTTGTCAGGCTGGTCCCAGCATTAACTAGCAGGGTAGCGGAAGATCTTATCAAACAATGTCCGGTGTACCGTTCTTGATTTTCAAGGTTTAAGTAAGTAGCAATTTTGGAGGGTATTTTGGTAATTGTTTAGTATAGGTCCTTCACATAAAATGTCTATTTTGTTATTATAGAAGGTTAGAGTTCATCTTAAAAAGTAATTTTATACAAACATTTTCTGGCGGAAATGATAATTTATGGTAATATTGGACATTTCTTACCTTAAAACTGAAGGACATATACTAAACAATTACGGGGGGAGTAATTGTTTAATGTCCTTCACATAAAATAAATATTTTATTATTACAGAAGGTTAGAGTTCATCCTAATAAGTAATTTTATACATACATTTTCTGGCGGAAATGATAATTTATGAATATTGAAGGGCGTAGTGGTTTAGACGAGATGAAACTAACCCAAACTAACCAAAGCTATTTAAAGCTAACCTAAACTAACCAAAGCTAACCCAAACTAACCAAAGCTAACCCAAACTAACCAAAGCTAACCCAAAGTAACCAAAGCTAACCCAAACTAACCATAGCTAACCCAAGCTAACTGAAATTGTTTCGCCTAGGCTAGTGGCTTAAACGAGACAAAACTAACCCAAAATATCCGAAGCTAATCCAAGCTAACCCAAGCTAACCTCAACTAAACAAAGCTAACCCAAACTAAGTCAGAAAATGAAAATGACTTATTTATGCATGAAGTTTTTTGGGGTATTATGTTTAGAAAAATATTTAGAATGTAAAACAAAAACATGTTTTCATATAACTGATTTCAGTTATTCTGAAAATGATGCATTTCCGCAGATTTTTTTTTATGATTTTGTATTTGGGGAGGTTGCTCTATACTAAATAGAAAAATATTTCTTACATAACTGATTTCAGCTAAGCGAAAGTTGATCAAAAAATTTCTTGGCAGAAATGGTAATTTATAGAAATATTGAGATTGGGTTAGTTTAAGTTAGTTTGGGTTAGATTAACTAATTTAACTAACCCAAACTAACCTAAACTAACCCAAACTAAACCAAACTATACCAAATATTTAAAAAAAAACTATAGAATTGTTCGTGTTGTTGATGCTCAATAAGTTGAAGCGAACGCAGTATCGCGCTGTTATTTTTTTGCTAATCCAAACTAACCGGATTTAACTCATACTAACCCAATACAACCCAAACTAATCGAAATTAACCAAGAATTTTCATAAATTATCATTTCAGCCAGAACATTTTGGTATAAAATGACTTTTTAAAATTAACTCAAATCTTCTATAATAGCAAAATAGTCATTTTATGTGAAGGACCTACACTAAACAATTACCGGTATTTTTGACATAGTATTGATACCCACACACTGGCTTGTACATTTGCCATTTTTATTAAAAGACAAAAAATCGGCGAAACGAAACGAAAACGAAACGAAACCTTTATTACAATATTAACATTACAGAGGCATGTTAGTACATAAATAGATCGCATGTTGTGCTATGCGCGTTCCTTTACGTGCTACAACTAACTCGTTTACGAGGGACGCACTCCTAACACTAGCCTAGGGCCCTACTGGCCTACCTAATATGCCTATACTGTGCTGTTAAACAACGCTGCAATATGCTTCCCTGGGTATCTTACCCTTCCAGCCTCTTTAATTTTTATGTTGCCAAATTGGTTGAGATATGTGTGGTCTTGTTTTGAGTGCGTAGGTTGTAAAGGATGATAGCAGAGGAAAAATTTCCAAAAAAAAAACCTCTTTCTCGTTCCTTTGGTTTGGCTCTAGCCTGTATATAAGCGGGGGCAGTTTGCCCTATTGTGAAGGGAGTTGGAACTGCATCATTAGGCATTTGCCTATTCAATCAGATCACAAATCTAAGCGAGCTCCGCCAAGATCGCCTTCCAGCCATCATCGCGCAGATCAGCTGGTCTGTGCGTATTGTCGCGTTTGTACGAGTGTTTGATCACTTATATGTCCATTTTGTGTTGTTTTATAACGTTCAGTGTGTGTTGTGCGTTTGTTTGTGCTGATTTGTAGGAATTTGTATTGAAAAGCGGTGCCGACTATTCGACAGGGGTAATGACACTGGGTTTTGCCAGAATTTCCGGTCCGATTTATATTATCGTAGGCCGGGTGCCGCTTTTGTTCAGGGGCGCCACCTATATCCCGCTCCCCGCGATCATTGGTGCGCCTACTATGTCACTTTCTCGGCAGGTATTTGTACTTGGCATAGAATTCTGTTTCGGCGTTTCTAGCCTCTATTCGGGAGGCCTTGGTTGCTGGAAGAACAGCGTTCCTCTGTGGGTCATACCTTTCGCTACCGATATCTGCAGTCAGAGGCGACCCGCGTATACCCGAATCAAAGAATCTGCATGCGAGCTTATCGATGTGTTCTTCGACAGTTTCGATGTTTGCCCAAGCATGCAGGTCAGTGATTCGCGTATAGCGGCTCGCCGAGAAGGCAGCTCGGAGGTACCGGTTTTGCATGACCTGTAGCGATTTTTTGTGGGTGTTTGCCACAAAGGACCACACAGGGGCACCATACATGAGCGCTGGCCTGATGATCTGCCTGTATATTGTTAGTTTGTTGCCTGGGCTTAGAAAAGATCTAGGCCTGATTAACATATTCAGGCTCTTTTGAGCAGTGATGCTCTTCCGGCGTATCTCATGGATTTGGCCAGTGAAGTTTAGCTTTTTGTCCAAAATTATGCCAAGGTACTTTACCTTGTCTTTGACGTCTACAGTTATATTATTTATAAGTAATGGTGATATGTCTATGTTTGTTCGTTTGTGTGTTAGTATATGGCTAGTTCCGTCTTTGGTACGTTTAGGTTGATCTTCCATTTGTCATAGTAAGGAAGTAGTACATCTAGGTGGTCAAGTAGTTTTAGCTTAGCCGTCTGCGCGATTCGGGATATCGAGTAAATCGCTGTGTCGTCAGCATAGAGCACGAGGGAGGTTTGGGGGGAGGAAGGGATGTCTGCTATGTAGTAATTAAACAGTTGAGGGGACAAGACAGTGCCCTGCGGGACTCCGGCTTCCACCGGCCTCACAGACGAAACTGCCTGGTTTAAGCGCACCAAGAGAGTGCGCCCGACAAGGTATGACTGTACTAGGGCTACCAGATGCAGTGGAAAACCAAACCCTACATACATCTTAAACAGCAGGCCGTCATGCCACACTCTGTCGAACGCCCTCTCTATGTCCAAGAGAAGCAGCGCCGTACTCTGGCCTTGATTGAAACTGCGGTATGAATCATGAACGATCTTAGCTGCAGGCATCGTGGTACTGTGCAATGCCCTGAAACCGAACTGTTCCATGGGCAGTACCTTAAGTCTGTCGGCTGCTCTGCTAATCCTGAACAGGAGCAGCTTCTCCACCACTTTTGCCATGGTGGGGAGCAGGGAGATTGGCCTGTAAGAGCCGGTTTGCCTGGGATCTTTGCCTGGCTTGTGTATCATTATGATAACGGCATGTTTCCAAGAGGATGGGAAATGCTGTAAGCGAATGAGGGCGTTTGCAATGTGCACGAAATGTATGAGGGATTTTTTCGGGAGATTTCGAAGCGTTACGTACGGTAACGTATCGCTTCCCGGCGCTTTGTTTTTTGGAAGATGTTTGAGAATTTCTTTGATTTCCCTAGGCGTGACAAGAAGTTTATTCATCACCTTAGGTGGGATAGGATATTTCTGCGCTTTAAACTTTGCAGTTGTTGACGTTATATCCGCATGAACTGGGATATAGTCAGGCGTCTTCCCGTGGAGCCCCTCTAGGGAGTCAGCGAAAGCCTCTTCCTTGCCCTCATCGCTCATTATATCTAATCCATTGTGCTGGATTGTAGGCATAGGCGCGGCGGCTCCTCTGACTCTCCTAGCGAGACTCCAAAGGGAGCCATCCTGTGCACTCAAAGAATTTACATATTCCATCCATTTGGATGTCCTATACTCACTGATGCTAATTTTAATTTGATTTGTTGCGGCATTCATGTGAGCATAGTCCGCGCGGGTTCGGTATCTCTGCTATCTCCTCCTGATGGCATTTCTATACCGAATTTGATCGAGGATGTACTCTGGGAGGGAATCTGCCGGGCGCTCTTTCCTGACAGTTTGGGCTAGTGTATCACGGATACGCTGGATATTGGAGGTAAATGTCTGGACTTGGGCTTCTAAGTCCTGGATGCTATCTATTTGTTCAGGAATCACTGTCACCTCGTTTAATCTATGCCGGAACTCCTCCCAATTGAGATTCTTGTACGAAATTTTCGTTTCGCAAGTCTCAGGCCGCCTTGGTTCAAGGCTAATCACAATTGGGAGGTGATCCGAGTTTAGATCGTTCAATACCCTCAGCGGAGAGATGTCAGCAATTCCTTTCGAAATGGCAACATCCAGGTAGGAGGGGGTAGGGGCCCAAGCAGGATAGAAAGTTGGGAATTCAGAGCGGTGAAAAAGGAGTTCTGGATTATTTTCTATTGCTCGGTACAGCATTCGGCCCCTAGTGTTCGTCACCCTAGCACCCCATGCTGTGTGTTGGGCGTTCAGGTCGCCGATCAAGAGGGACCTCTTGTTGTCCGGAAAGAAAGCCAAGAAGTCTTCAAGGGTAAACGGGACGCGCGGAGGAATGTAAACCCCCGCGATACGCAGACCCGACTCGGTCTCGATACAAACGTGCTCTGCGGCAATTTGGATTTCTCGGATCCTCTTATACTGGACCGACCTACGTATCAAGCAGGCTGTGACCAGTATTTTTTGGTCTTAATGAAATGTATTTTTTGCACAAGTCAACTAGGTTTACTGAAAATCCTTCTTCAAGAATAGTAAAACTTCTTAATTTTTTTTGTTTTTGTATCGGGCAAAACAACGAAAATATAATTACTTTTATCTTGAATATTTTCAATTTTTAAATGTGTAAGCTCATCGCATCTACAAGCCCCGGCAACACCCATAATCAAAGCTACTTTCATTAGTAGAAATTCACTATCAGGAGCCTCACTCAAAAACTGTTCTATTTCATTTCTTTCCAATATTTTGGACTTCTTGAGTTTGTATCCTTGAGATTTGCTTTTTAAAAAATAATTAGTTTGTCAAATTTTGAAATGTCGATTTTCTTGTAGAGATGAAGTGTCGAGCGAAGCATGGAATATTTAGTCCATAGAGACGATGGAGCTAATTTTTTCTGTAGATGCAAAAAATTGGCCAGCAAAACGTTTTCGTTAATACCTTTTATCTTTCTTGAATCCATCCATTTCTCAAGAACTTTGTACTCCTTGTCATAAGAATATCGAGATTTTTCTGGTAGTATTTGCATTGCAGCTTCTTCCGCTTCGGTAATAATGTTTTCGGGCACATAATTTTCATCAATTTCATCCCTTTTCTCAAATTGATAAATGTTTTTGGGAATAGTATAATCTGACTATAAATGCCAAAATTTGTTTAATAAACAAGTCCCCAAGCAACCAAAAACAGGTAAAACAACCCGCTAAACTAGCATATCAAAAGTCAGTCATTGTCTGACACTTTATTGCATTAAAGCAGGTTCCACACTGAAATACCTTAGACAAAAAAATAATACACAACTTAAAGTAACACAAAATAATGGTGTTGGATAAAACTTTGTATGCCACTTGAGAAATTATACCACTCGGCCTTACGGCCTTCGTGGTATAACTTTTTCTCGCGTGACTTATTTTCAACATAACAGATTAGTACCATAAATAACTATTAAGCACTAGTTAAATTAATACATCTTTGCCTGTCATAAATAATTATCAATAATACTTAAATAAGGATGACCGTATATGATCCAGAATGTGCAAAATGGTTTCGTATTAATGTGTAGCCATCCTTAAAGAAGTTAGAATGTACAGGGTGTCCCATTTTCGGTAATATTACGGGGTATCTCACTTACGAGTAAAGATAGAGAGTTGCGGTTTTCGCAATACTGCGCTACTTTTTTGTGAAAAGAACGATGGTATAAACAAAATTTTCATAGCCCGCTTCGTTTCTGAGATACAGGGCGAAATTGAAAATAATGCATTTTGGGACCCCCCTCGTATCTCCGTTATCCTTTCATTGATCCGGCTCATTTATAGTTTCGGCTCGGTTTTCGTTATCGTATAAATAGCGTTAACGGGCCTAAATAACGTTAGAGTGTTTTTCGCGCCTAAAGGCATAGTGCGTAGGTGCTGATCAACGGAGTTAAGTGATATAGCGTTAACGTTTAGCGTTAACGTTTGTGCAAAGATAATCAGGATTATCAGTGACTATAGGACTTTAGGATACGATAGGATACAAATAGGACCAAAACAAATTGCGTTAGCGTTAGCGTTAGCGTAACATACATCGGTAAGTGGCCTATTTGACTATAATAACATAGGGCAGTGTATATAACAGTTAGATAACAGTGTATAAACAAACTTGGCATATACTAGAGTAAAATTTTGTTTGGCTAAACAGCTATTGACGAAGTGAGTGGTAGTAGTAAACCAAAGGGGAGAGGGAAACCCCCCGCAATATGTGATCCGAGAACAAAACAAAGTGTGAAAACCCAAAGCGAGTTCAAAGAATCACAGAGGACATCTTGGGACGCCGATGTAGAACAAAAACCAAAGAGGCCTAGGGGAAATCCCCAAAGTGATATGGACGTGGATATGAGATCTAGGACGAGCAGCGACGCATCACTCAAAAGTGATGTATCTCTCAGAGGTGATGCCAGGGACTACAGAAGATACTATGAAGCCCAAAAAACAGAGACCAACAAATATAAAGCAGATTGCAACGAGTTAAATGAAGAGAACATTAGATTCCAGCAAGAGAATGTCAGATTCCAGGAAGCACTAGTCGAGGAAAGGAGACTAAGAACTGCAGTCAGTGAGGAACAAGAAACTCTCAAAGAAGAAATGAAGACGCTTAAGAACCAGTTAGAAGAAATGAGGACCATGATTGGGATAAGAGTAAAACCAAGTACCCATACTGAGGAAGAGTGGCCAAAACTAGCCAGCGGTAAAGCTCCATCGGGAGAAGCAAATAGGGAGGGAACTGAGGATTCACCCGCAGCTACCTACGCTGAAAAGGCGAAGAAAATACCTCCTATAGTGATCAAAGGCTCAAAGGACTGGATAGGCCTTAGAGACACCCTCAAAACAAACAACTTGAATTTTGACAGAGCACAAAAGATAGGCAGTGATACAAAGATATTTGTAAATGGTGAGGATAATCATAGAGAACTAACTAGATTCCTCAAAGAAAATAATACTTCGTATTATACTTATAACCTTGAGATTGACCAAAAATTTCACGGAGTCCTGAGGGGACTTGATAGCGACATTCATACAGACCTAATAGGATTAGAACTTGAAGAGCTAGGTTTTAAGGATATAGAAGTAACAACTATGAATGACCTTAAAACAAAGCAGCCACTACCACTACTCACCGTGAAAACCAGTGATAAGAGGATTTTTGAAGTTGGAAGATTGATGGATATGGTCGTAAAGATTGTTCCAAAAAATAAGATGCCAGGGCCTAACCAATGCTTCAAATGCCAGCGTTTCGGACATGGCCAGGCAAACTGTCATATGCCGGAGCGCTGCGTTAAGTGTGCGGGTGATCATTCATCCAGAAAATGCCAGCTACCCAAACCAACCGTGCCGAAATAAAGAAATGCTTCATGTGTAAATTGTGGTAAGCAGGGACACCCTGCTAATTATAGAGGATGCGAATGGTACCAAAAAACCTTTGGCTACCAAGGAAACGTAAATAAAAATCCACATGCAAATAGGACAAATTCTGGAAACAGGAAAGTTACGGATAACAAAATGGACTCCGGAAATGTGAGACAACAGATTGGAAGAGGCCAAAACAACATATCAGAAAAGGATAAGATTTCGGCAATAAAAGAAGCCTTCCTGCAGGCTATTAAAGAGGTTCTTTAAGGATTCGATGGGTAAGCTGCTCGTCGTATCCTGGAATATAAGAGGACTTCGCTCTAGGAAAAGCGATATCATTTTATTTTTGGACGAGCATAAACCCCACATAGTATTGTTGCAGGAAACGATGGTGGGGGAATCTGTACATATAGCTTTTAGGAATTATATTATTTATAGGAAGGAAGGTAGGGCTCCTGGAGTAGGCGGAGTGGCCATTTTAGTCAGGAGAGACATTCAACATTACCTTATTGGTTCCATTGATGCTGAAATCGAGAACATTTCAATAGGAATATTGGTTAACAATAGGAAAATAAGGATCACATCGGTATACAAAAGACCGGTAATCCTGCTCCAACAGGCTGAAATACTAGACATGCTAAGGGATCCATTACCTACCATTATAATGGGAGACTTGAACTCCAAGGATAAATCTTGGAACAGTTCATACCAATGTATGAGCGGTAGAGAGCTGTCTTCGTTGGCTGATAGAAGGGGATTTATCGTAATAGGACCAGAGGAGCCTACCTACTTTCCTGCAGGAAACGGCAAACCACAAGTTCTTGATATAGCAATAATAAAAGGATGTAATTACAACCAAATTGAGAGCATAAATGAGGGTTCTTCTGACCACAATCCCGTGATGCTGACCGTGGGGGAGGATGTTCCAGCTGAGCTAATCTTCACTAAGACTACAACAAATTGGGTCAAGTTCAAGAGTAGCCTCAAAGAGACTCTAAAAGCTACGAAAATAGTATCTAAGAATGATTTAGAGACGGCAGCCACTAGATTTGGCAGTGTAATAATATCGTCCTACGACGCATGCTCAGTGGTACGCGAAATCCGGAGAGGTTCCCTGGAAGCAATGCCATACCGGTAATCCTGCTCGTGCATCATCAGAGAAAATAGAAGAAGACGAAGGGTTTACGCAAGATGTGGATCTGAGGCAAATAAGAGGGACCTATATAGTCATACCGAAACAATGAAGGTAGAATTGACGGAATACAGAAGTAACAAGTGGGCTAGTAAAGTCAGGAAGCTGAGCACAATGGGAAACACGGCATGGCAAATGGCCAAAGCGCTAAGGAATAAAAGAACAAACATCCCAGCGATTCATGGACTGAACGGTATTGCTTATACTGACCAAGAAAAAGCAGATGCTTTTGCTAACTCTTTAGAAAGCATATTCACAACTAATAAATCTGAGATGGACGATGAAGAAGAGGAACTATCCTACGAAAGAACAGTTCAAAGAGACGTGGCTAGACTAAGTAACACTGAGACAACCAAGGAAGTGGCTGATTTTGTCACACCAGCTGAGATTAAAAACATAATTAGGTTCAGGAGAACAAAGAGAGCCCCATGCGGCGATAGAGTAAATAATAAAATGCTTAAGGAGCTACCAAAATCAGGATTTGCACAACTTGCTAACATAGCAAACGCAGTTTTACGACTGGACCACTTTCCAACTATATGGAAAAGGTCAATAGTATTCATGATACCAAAGAAGAAAAAGATCTCAAATTTCCAGTTAACTACCGACCAATCAGCTTACTGTCTTCTACATCAAAGACAATTGAACGAGTAATAAAAACAAGACTGTGTAAAGAATTGGAAAATCTTGAACTTATACCACAGCAACAGTTCGGATTTAAGGAGGGGTGCTCTGAGGAGCAGCAGGTACTGAGATTTGCTGAGTTTATCTCAGAGGGATTTAACCACAAAATGGCTACAGGAGGCATCTTTCTTGACATCGAGAAGGCTTTTGATAGGATTTGGCATTGGGGACTAATATGAAAAATGGTCAGAGCAGGTATCCCAGTGAAAATGTGCAAGCTAACCAAATCTTATCTGAGTAATCGATCCTTTCAAGTGAGAACAGGTGCTGCCCTGTCGGTAGTTAGGACCATTGGCGCGGGTGTCCCCCAAGGATCCGTGCTGGGACCCACTTTATATAATCTATACACACATGACGTTCCTATTATACCAATAACGAAGGGACTGTCAGGTCTATTTGCTGATGACACTGCCTTCTTGGTAAGGAATACGAACGCGGGTAGAATCAGCACAGGACTACGGGAAGTAGTGGACGTTTTCCATAAGTGGGCTCAAAAGAATAAAATTAAGATAAATGCATTAAAAACCCAAGCCATCTTTTTTCAAAAACGAAGACTTCACCCAGGACCAAGAATACATATAGGCGAGCAAAATATCAATTGGAGCCCTAAATTCAAATATCTGGGAATTACATTCGATAAAACGCTATGCCGGAACCATCACTGCGAAGAGGCGAGAACAAAAACAAAAACTGCACTAATAGCATTAGTTCCGATAATAGGAAGGAAAAGTGAGATGAATTTGTCTGTCAAGATTACCATAATTAAGGCAGTAATTAGAGCCCAGTTATCCTACGGTTCCTCAGTATGGGGTAGTTCGGCCAAAACAAACATTGGCAAGTTGGTCAGAGTGGAAAATTTGGCACTGAGATGGGCAGTCAATGCCCCATGGTTTGTTAGAAACGTTGATTTACAAGCAGACTTAAATTGGATAAACTTTAAACAATTTATAAAGAAGAAAGCGGCAAAGTTGTTCCAAAACCTAGAATCACACAGTTGTGATGACCTCAGAAATCTCTGTAACTATGATCCAGTACAAGAGAGAAACAGAATACGAGTCTACCATAAGAGGCCAAGGGATATCCTAATTCAGTGATTCATTAAAACAGGTCACGATCCCAATAAGCTGGTCCCACAGCGGTACTGCCACGCTGTGAGACCTCTTTCTGGCAGCCGCAAGTGAACAGAGTATTAAGAGAGGAGCCCCTAAAAAGGGCATTGAGGAGCATTTAAAGCAAGAGGCAAAGGTTATACAGGGTTCGCCGTTAACCAAAACGCGGCGGCGTAGATTTAGCCCCGTAGGCGGCGGTGGTTTGGTGGGTAGTTTCCTGCATAGAGTATGTGCAGGGAGAGTCCCACACTACCCTCCTTGTTTGCCGGGAGGGTGCCGATAAAGCGGTTCCATCGTCTTACCAAAAAAAAAAATTCACATATCGCAAAGCTAAAAAATAGCTCTTATACAGTTTTTGACGTAGAATCCAGTGGCGTGATCAGTTTTTTTGCTGTGAGCTGTCAATTTTTAGCTATAAATCAAACTTATGTTTTTTTAAATGAAACACCCTTTATATTTTTCTTTCGTTTGATTGGAAATGGTATAAGCTTTATAAAAATATATAATACATTATATGTATTTTAAATAATAAGCCTAAAATTCATAATTTCACAAAATATGTCTCGTTACGACACTCTTGTATTTTTTTAATGTAACACCCTGTATATTTTTCTTTCGTCTGACTGGACATTTTATAAGCTTTATAAAAATATATAATACATGATATGTTTTTTAAATAATAAGCCTAAAATCCATAATTTCACAAAATGTGTCTCTATACAACACTCTTGATGAGTATAGTATAAGCATTGTCTTTTAAACAACGGTATAAGTATTAGCAGGCAGAGACTATTAAGAACAATGGAATTGTAATTTTTTATTGACCAGACCTTTCAGTGGCAAAATTTATATTTTCTGTGTAATATTGTATTTTTTATGATGGCTCAAAATGAAAATTATCAATATTTTGAAAAATATGACATGAGCAATGAAAACTTCTGTGAAGCTTCTCAGCTATATTCCAATAAGTTTGTTTGAATATTTATTTACCTTTTGACTTATTTGGGTTTATTTTTTTAAGTATCATTTTAATTTATAGATATTCCGAAAGAAGGCATCCTGATCTTTTAATGTTTTCCGGAATAAAGAAAAAATTGGTAGAACAAGGAACGTTGCCTCCGCCCTTACTGCGATTTTCCTTATTATATACAATATTACACAGAAAATATTAATTTTGCCACTGAAAGGTCTGGCCAATAAAAAATTACAATTCCATTGTTCTCAATAGTATCTGCCTGCTAATACTTATACCGTTGTTTAAAAGACAATGCTTATACTCTACTCATCAAGAGTGTCGTATAGAGATACATTTTGTTAAATTATGAATTTTAAGCTTATTATTTAAAATACATATCATGTATTATATATTTTTGAAAAACTTATAAAATTTCTATTCAAACGAAAGAAAAATATATGGGGTGTTCCATTTAAAAAAACATAAGTTTGATTTATAGCTAAAAATTGACAGCTCACAGCAAAAATCTTACTAAGCCACTGGGTTCTACGTAAAAAAGTATATAAGAGTAAGTTTTTAGCTTTGCGATATGTTAAAAGATAACGGAGATACGAGGGGGGTCCCAAAATGCATTATTTTCAATTTCGCCCTGTATCTCAGAAACGAAGCGAGCTATGAAAATTTTGTTTATACCATCGTTCTTTTCACAAAAAAGTAGCACACTAATGCGAAAACCGCAACTCTCTATCTTTACTCGTAAGTGAGATACTCCGTAATATCATCGAAAATGGGACACCCTGTACACTTAAAACTAAGTTCCGCGAGACCCCTTGGATAATTATAATTGCATTAATTTTGACCCAGACTAACCCAAACAAAAAATATTTTAACTTAATAAATATCCATTTTTATTCATGTTACCACTAGAAAATAAACAAACAATTAAATTAATATCATTCACCATTCCAGCAAGAAACGTACAATACTGTATTATATATGACCTTAAAAAATGGTTTTACACCTCGTTTGATCTTAATGTCGCCATCGCCAACCCATACAAAATACGTAAAATATCTAGAGCATGAATACATGAATATATTAAAAGTATTAGATTTAAACTTGACATGTGTGGCAAAATATTACAAAAGGTCATATTACTTTTCATTAGTCTAATTTAATACGATACGTTTTAAGCTGGCTGCATATATTATTTATGACGTGAGAAATTGGGAAATTCCTAGAGCGTGACAGATTTGCCTTACATTCAATTTTATATAGAGAGTAAAGCAGCGGATCCTTCTCTAGAAAAGGGGGATTTTTTGAGGCTTATATAACAAATTGCAGATTTATTAGTTCTGAAATCTCTAATAAAAATTGATATATAAGAGCTTTATTGCTTATCAAGTGCTGTGTCTATCATTCAATGAATTCATAAATGCAGTAGGACTATTCTCGTTTATGTGATACCTCAATTTGAACCTTAAAACCTTTACTAAGAGAATAAGTTAAGTATGGGTCTAGGTGGCATTCTGAGAATATTTCATAGATCCCACGAAAGTCTCCTAATTTTGGTCGGAGTCGGCACTTTTATTTTTAATATAATAAGGAAATTTTGGATCAAAAATAATACCTATTTTATCACAATATAAAGTCTATCGACCATTCCAGGATGGTGATAACACCTGTTATTCTAATGGATTTCTCAGATGCGTATCTATTTACTGTTCGTCTTGATGACAACAACATTTCAAAATACCCTCGTATTCTCACATGCACTATTTCCGTACCTATTAATAACCTGACTAATTACCTAAGGTCGAAACAGGAATTTTCAGACGTAATCAAATATCAGGGTGGAGTCCGTAGGAAAACCTTGAGTATATCCTAGAAATTCTAGCGATACGGCAAACTCCCACAAACCAGTTTAGTTTTTATGGTTCTATGGCATTTAGAAGGTGACTTTGCAATATTTTTCCTCGTATTAGCAGTTCTACAGGGTGGAGTCAATAATACTGGCACCTCCTAGTACCTGTTTGTACTATGCACCACCTATTGTTACTGACTAGGCGGTATCTTTTGTGAGCTTTTATTGATAATTGTAGGTCGAAAAAAAGGTATTGTCTCATTTGACATTTTAAGTTATCGACTTTCACTGGAAATAATATACACACTTTTATTCATACTTTGTACACTTTTTATTTGAATTTTTGTATCACAATATTGTGTTACAGTTACTATATAAATTACAAAAGTACAGTGGCAGTACACGCTTTATAATTCTTATAAATACAGATAAAAACTAACTTATGCTATGGCAATTGGTGATGCAGGTATGCAGTTCATCTATTTTTTAATGAAACTCTTGAAACATTTATGAAAAACATCCTTCTATAAAAATTGTATATATTCTTGTTTTCATACAAATAAAGATAGATCATTCCCTAAATATTGCAAATGTCTCCACATACTCTTTTAGGATTCAATTACGGCAAGTGAAGAAATGTTTAGATAAAATACGATCTCTAATTTAAAGGAATGAATTAATTATTGTAACAGGATATTTATTAAAATAAATAATAAAATTACAGATGAAGAGATTTGTGATGCGAAAACCTTGACATTAACTGTTGTACGATTAATACCATTTTTGGTCAGTCATGTAGCAATTGATGCAGATTCCGTGTAATTAGTCATATGGTAAACGAAAAGGATATTAATATTACAAGTCTGCCAATAATTACTTCTGATGGAGAAAAGTTATTATTCGAGTTCGACTATTATAGGTTTATTTTAGAAACAACTATTCCTTATTTCTTTTATTCTGGTATATTTAAAATTTTACAAATTTTTAGATATCTACTATTCTTAAATACCGCAAAAATTGTCAAGGATTTTATGTGCAAAGATTAAGCTTATTAGAATAGAATGATAATAATTTAAACCACTTATGAATTTCCAATAAATTAAAAATATAATAAATTGCATACCTACACTCATATATCAATTAGTCAGTACATTAACGTTATAGCAACGGATTGTCTGCAACGTTAAACATGTTTTGTTCGTATCAAATCGACAAGCACTTCTTATCGATTCTATACAAAATACTTCCATTATCATCTGACTCGTCTAAATCATTATCTTATATTTAAAGAGGCATTTATTTACAAACATTTCAAGAAACCTAACCTCATTTCACATACTATCTCCTGTAATTTACAGTATAGCTTCCGGTCCATATATCTACATTTTGGGCAGGATGTCCTTGGAACATATTGTAGTTTGGATAAGCAGAAGGAGCAGGATTCCAGTAGGACCTCTGAGGGGCATAGTTGTATTGAGGTGCAGGAGTTGGAGCAGGATTATTGATTTGGTTATTGTAGTAATCGTTGTACTGGGGAGGTCTATATGCAGGTACTGGAGGACTATAAGTAGGTGCCGGAGGAGTATAAGTAGGAGTAAAGCTTGGAGTGTAGGCGGGTCTAACTGGAGGAGTGTAGGCTGGTTTAGCAGGAGCAGTATAGGTGGGTTGTGCGTAAGTTGTTGGTGTGTAGTTCATTTCGAAACTAGAATGTGCATATGAGGTGTATGAGGGGGACTTAGGGACGAAATTGGGATCTTTATTGTAGTAAATAGCAGGATCTTCTCGGTATTGGCCGTCGTCTTCTTCGTCGGGTCCTAACGGGCGTTGGGCATCAGGATTTTGAGTTAGTGTAGGAGGCGGAACCTGTAATTCGAGAAAAACATTTAATTGTGTGTAGTTAAAATTTATGTTTGTATGCTCATCATTTTTTTTATGAAATATGATGTAGATTCTTTTTGAATTTAATGTAAATTTTAAACCTCCTACTTTCATCAAAACTAAAATAGAATTTCATGGTAGACATGGTTTTTTCATTGTCTTAAGGTTAAGTACGTGTCTAAATAGTTTTTGCCTTTTCATTTAGATCTTATCGCATGTTTTAAATAGATTTGAATAGTTTTGTGAATTATTTATATGTTTTTAGCATCGCAAGTTTTGAAATCCGTTTTTTTACTAACAATTTAAATATCAAATTCAAGTATTATTTTGTAATACATCCAAGTAAATTTGGGTGTATGAAAATAAAATATGTAGGTTTATCATGTTCTTGTCAGGGTTGACAACTGGTTTTGTTTCAAACTTTTGAAACTATGTATATTCAATACTTGATCAAATCATATTACTTTGACAACTGCGGCTTGAGAGCTCTAAATATTTTAGAAATCTGAAACGTTTGGAATGGGCATACTTACAGTCACGTCAGTGCCCATGGGCTCAAAACCACGTTTGCTCGCTCCATATTCAACTTCTCTCAGAGCACCCGTATCATCAATATAACCATATTTTCCATAAACTTCTCCAGTCGGATATTTCGTCTCTATTTTATAGGTACCATCTGCATTTTCGTAACTGAAAAATCGATATTCTTTAGAAGAGTTTATTAGAACTTTTATTACTAAACACTCTACTGTTTCAGTGTTCTAAATAAAATAAGAGCTCATGATACATAATTTCAATAAAAGTTAGAGATATGTGAGATTTAATAGTATGGTGAATTTAAATTCGCAGTGTCAAAGCTGCATACATGCATATGCAGCTTTCACCTTGTGAAATTTCTGTATAAGTTGCTTCTTTCATAAGTTCTTCTAAGGATTATATTATTTGAAATATTTACTTCTATGAAAACTTGTAAATTCTACTGGGGTCAATAATAGTTTCTAGGAAAATACTCTTTGTCATTTCGGTACCTGAAAGATTTCTTAAAACTTGTATGTGTTTAGGCTGCTACAAGTCAAAAATTTTCCAGTAATAAAGAGCCATGTGGCTAGTCAAGTATCCCTTGAGGAGTTTACATTTTACCCCAAGAGAATTATCCTAAATTTCCCTTAATTTTTCTGGTATTTGCACTGTTTGTATCCAGATTACAAGACACTCACGACACTCGTATTCTTTTCAGCAAGTTAACAAAACGCTTTTTCATAAAAATCGATTTAATTATATTTACTGGCATTTATTACTACCCTGATGGTCTATAAAAACTTAACCTTTTTCATATATATATCAAATGCAACAACGTTGGATTTACTGTTAAACTTCTATTCGGATATCAATGACCTTACAAAATTATCTCTTCCCTTATCGGAAATATTTAGGAGCTAATATGAAAGATATTATTCGTCCAAAATTATCAAATGCACTCATCTCAAATTTCTTCTTCATGCAAAAGCTGGATATTTGCATTAACACGGGGTGTACTAAAGTTAACATTAGAATACTAGATATATTTCCAAAAAATTTATGTGCCTCCCCTTTAGAAGCACACAACTGAAGTGAAACTTCTGAAAGAAATATAGGGAATTGAGTTTTTATTTGTTTTAGCTTTTTTTCTCAACTCTTGCCCCCGGTTTCGACAGTTTTTTTTTAATTTTTTTTCAACTTTGTTTTTGCCGGAAACTGCGTTTCTGTAACTTTTTTCATTAATTTTTTTTCTTTATTTCGTTTTATAATATTCTTATTGACTTATATTCCCAACAATTTTTTTTCTTTTATATATTTTTTTCTTGTTTGGTCTTATATTACTTTTATTAACTTTTCGAACAATCTTTTGTTATTGTGTTTTTTTTATTATTTCGCTTTTTAATACTTTTAATAGCTTTCCGAAATTTTTTTTAGGTTTTTTTCATTTTTTTTCCCAATAATTAAAAATTGTTTATTTTTTTCATGAAGCATTTTATCTTCCCATTTTTGCCATACCGTACCTCGTAGCTGAACTCCTTCGCCTTTTTTTGCGCGCGTTTCTCTAACTTTTTTTTTTAATATAATTTTTTTAATTTCGTTTTATAATACTTTTATTATTTTATTATACAACAACAAAAATTTGTTTGTATGTAAATTGGTTTGCACCTTTAATATTGTAAACTATTTATTCTATTCACAAAAATAACACTCAGTCTAAAGTTTGAACTTGGTACTTGATCTTGAAAGATATTTATTATACTTGTTATCCAAACAGGACACCCAGGCAATCCAGGAATCCAAATAAGCGTCCAGGACCGAGTAAGGGCACTAAGCCTCTATCTATGGATAAGCAAAGGTATCCGCCAGGTATAAAGGACCAAAATATCAAATCTGGATTAAGCAAAAACCTAGGACCAACCTTAAAAACATGAAGTATAACTTGATATATGGTTGTAATGAGCGAAATGACTATTCAAGCATTCGGATCACTCTTTAATCATTAGCTTCTCATAGTTTCTCTATATACTTATCAATGAGTTTTGAACTTTCTACTATAAAAGTGGTTTGCGAATATTCGGTGACAATTTTCAAGCACTAGGTCTCTTTTTTTCTTAGCAATTAGATTTGTATTTTTGACCATAAAAGATGTTTTTGCATTGGGGACCAACATAAGTAGAAGGGGGCATGTGTAAACTAATCATTCTATTCACAAAAAGAACACTCAGTCTAAAGTTTGAACTTGGTACTTGATCTTGAAAGATATTTATTATCCAACCAGGACACCCAGGCAATCCAGGAGGCCAAATAAGCGACCTGAACCAAGTAAGGGCACTTAGTCACTATGGATGAATAAGCAAGGGTGTCCACCAGGTTTAAAGGACCAACATACATACCAAATCTGGATTAAGCAAAAACCTAGGTCCAACCTTCAAAAACATGAAGTATAACTTGATATATGATTGTAATGAGCGATATGTCTATTCGAGCATTCGGATCACTCTTGTATTATTAACTTCTCGTAGTTTCTATGTATAATCATTAAAAATGAGCTTTGAACTTTCCACTATAATAAAAGGTTTGCGAATATTCGGTGTCAATTTTCAAGCATTAGGGTTTCCTTTTTTTAGCCATAAAAGATGTTTTTGCATTGGGGACCAATGCAGATAGAAGGACGGCATGTGTAAACTAATAATTCTAATCACAAAAAGAACACTAACTTGAATTTTTGACCACGAAAGATGTTTTTGCATTGGGGACCAACATAAGTAGAAGGGGGCATGTGTAAACTAATCATTCTATTTACAAAAAGAACACTCAGTCTAAAGTTTTAACTTGCTACTTGATCTTAAAAGATAATTATTATACTTATTATCCAAACAGGACACCCAGGCACTCTAGGAAACCAAATAAGCGTCGTGGGCCGAGTAAGGGAAGCAAACCACTATCCATGGATAAACAAAAGTGTCCGGCAGGTATAAAGGACTAAAATATCAAATCTGGATTAAGCAAAAACCTAGGGCCAACCTTAGAAAACATGAAGTATAACTTGATATATGATTGTAATGGGCGATATGCCTATTCGAGCATTCGTATCACTCGTTAATCATTAGATTCTCATAGCTTCTACATTTACTCATTAAAAATGGGTTTTGAACTTTTCACTATAAAAAAAGGTTGCGAATATTCGGTGAAAATTTTCAAGAATTAAGTTCTCTTTTTTTCTTTTAGCAATGCGATTTGAATTTTTGAACATAAAAGATGTTTTTGCATTGGGAACCAACACAAGTAGAAGGGGGGCAAGTGTGAAATACTAATTATATTTATTATCCAAACGTATCAAAGAGCGCGCAAATCGAGTAAACGACAACTTTGGTCCCGTTCGTAGCACCTCAAACGTCAATGGCTTACTGGTAAGAAGTTCAAAGCCTCCAGTCTTGGTCCAGTTCTTAGTACCCCATCGGCAAACGCTTACTGGCATCAAGTTCACACTTTCGCTCTTGGTCCAGTTCATAGTACCTCAACGGTACACGCTTACTGGCATCAATGGCAAAACCCCCGTTCATCCAGAGCCAAAATTGTACCTTTTCGGGAAAGGCCCTGGATGATCTCCTACTTAAAATACGTTAGTGAAAAGTAAAAATCTCAGTTAAGCATACCGATATCAAGTTAAGCATACCGATATAACGTGAACAAATTTATTTTCTTAAATTCTACAAAAATTCACCAAGAGTACCCTGTTTTACCATCGTACGGGAAGAATTCCCGATAAATGAGGTTGAATTATGGCAAAAAAATACAGGGTTTTGATGCCATAAAAATAGAAAATGAAATGTTTAATGCGTTAGTATCTAAAATTACTACTTTGTATACTGGCCATTACTTCAGAAGGTCTTTAACATTACTTCTAATAGATGCTAGAGCTTGTATGTTGATTTTGAATAGCCATGGACATTGGAAATAAGCAAGCATCGCTGAAAACTATCTTAAATCCAGCAAATGAAATCGAAAAATTTCTTATTATATATAGTCGAACCAAATTTAATTTATTTTTCATTTACTGTAAATGTTAGTGTGCGTTATCACATGTGATCTATTTACCACTTTACTAGTCTAAAATAATAACAATAATAATTCTATAAGTAGCAGGTATTGGATAAAGTAACTAAATTAGAAAGATGTCATCAACCTTACCCGTAACTATAAGAGCCGTCATCATTATGTTTATCAATTTGTTTCAGGATTGGTACCGGTGTAGTGTATCCCCCGGCGTAACCTTTGGACTGGGCAGATGCTACGTAGAGTACTGCAGAGAGCAGTAGCTAAATACAGAAAGGCTTGTTAGTAAATACAGTCAGGGTTATCGGGAACAGTTTTTTAAATTGTGCTCTTTCGCTTTGATCTAAGCTAGCAGTTTTGTTCAAAATTAAATTAATCAAGTTAAATATTGGATATTTTGAATCATCACATCATCACACATCTATATTACTGATTTCATTTAACAATTCACCTAAGAGCTGTACATTGTGTGGGTAATCCACGGACGCCTATAGCGCTGTTAAGGACCCCTCAACACGCCGCACCTACCCCTTGGCTGTTGTATGGCCAGCTATGTTTATTGCAGCTTTTCAGTGACATTTCTCAGTTAAAAGCTAGTTTTACTTGGGTGTGCCTTGACACCCTTCAAGAGCTTTAGAATTGATGAATTATCAACGACTGGCTATAACATCTGAATGACTTGTTTTGAGGTGAAGGAAGATAGATGAGGGAGGGTAGTATGAGGAAAAACACAGTGACAAACCTCATTTCTCGTTCTTTTTGTATTTAGCATACGTTACCAACATAAAACATACAAAATAATACAATATAAAGTAAGAGATTATTTACATAATCTCAGTGAGGCGCGGAATTGCAAACAGGCATTAGAAACTTGGCCACGTGTGGCCGTACCTCGCTTGCCTGGAGCAGGGGAGTAGGAGACAGTCTGAGCGCAGCATATATACCTGCTTTCGCCAAGACTGGCTCGTATATTCGCGAAGTCTGCAATAAATGCACTTCTTGGCTCCTGATACCTTTTCTCAGTAAGACTGGTTGGTTTCTTATGTGTGCGCGAAGTTTGCATGGATACACTTCTGTGCTCCTGGTACCTCTCGCTTTATTCGAGTGCGCCAGGGGCACAAAAGGGGGAGAGTTTGACGGGATAATCGGGATGAGGGATAGGAATAGGTCCATCTGTTAAGGCGGCCTTGGTTCCAGGTAGAAAAGTGTGTTTTTCCTGTGTATAGGGCCATGTCTGGGTTCGCTCTGCGGATCCTACCTCAAGTTAGCCAAGTTCGCGGTCCTCGGGGAGCCGCGCGTTCCCTGATCATAGAACCTGCATGCAATCTTGTCAATATACTCCCTTATGTACTCTATGTACATAGAGAAACGGACTAAGCGTTGCACCGGAAAAAATATCGACAGTGGTATTCTCAAGGAGTTATGTACACCGAAGAGAAATCAGATTTAAGATGGACGGCTACGACATAAGTCCTCAGAAGACCATGAAATATTTGGAAGTTACATTGGACTACTGCTTAACTTTTAGTTCGCATATACATTGAGTTGCAGAAAAAGTGGAAAAACAGCAAAAGCCCTAAACGCAATTCTCCCAAATATAGGAGGTCCATCCAGTCTCAAAAGAAAGGTCATGGCTATGTCCATGCAATACATTGCCTTTTATGCAGCTCCAGTATGGCACGAATCATTAAAAATTAATAGAAACCTTAATAAGCTTTTATCTTGCCTGAGGTGTATAAGCTCATACCATACAGTGAGCGTGGACGCAGCCTTAGTGATTGCTGGCCTACCAATTACTCTTCTAACAGATGAACGAACTAATATATACAAGAGAAACAGGGCACAAAACCTATCAGAGCAAGCAAAATTAAAAATAGCTTTAGAAGAAAGAGGAAAAACATTGGAAAAATGGCAGAGAAACTGGTCAGCGGCAGCGGGACAACCAAACGAAAAAGGTAAATGGACAAAACAATTAATACCGGATATAAGGGTGTGGTAAGCAGGAGATACGGACAGGTAGTTTAGAGTACGACACAATTTCTAACAGGACATGGCTGCTTTGGGAGCTATCTATACAAATGCAAAAAAAGACAATCACCTGCTTGTATGTACGGAGATGCACAAGTAGATGACGTCGAGCACATGCTGTTTCACTGTGAGAGATCTTCAAGAATAAGAACAAACACCGAATCGAAACCTAATAGAGACGATGCTACAGAATAAACAAAATTGGAATTACATAACAAAAATGATGGAGAAGATCGTGGAGATGAAGGTGAGGGAAGAAAGAGAAGAACAGATCAAGATCAGATCAACAGCACTCTCACTCTGAGGAAACAGTGCCGGAGTGAGAAGTGCAGGAGGCGGTGATGTTTAGTGGGTAGTGGAGATCTTAAGCCAGCTGAGACTATGAGTCCCACAGTACTCGGCAACAAGTCTACGTAAACGTATTTTACACCTCCACCCGTTCGTCGTACGACTGGAAACATCTAGAACATCGCTGCACCGGGACTTATTTGTCTTGCGCACTTCATCACTGTGGAACTCACTCGCAGGACATGTGTTTCCCCCTAATTACAACCTACAGCTATTCAATAACCATGTCAATCAACATCTTCACCCACACACCGCCCTTCGAGTGTTATATGTTCTCCATTTAGTTATGAGAAACATATTAATATTCAGAGTCCCACTTCAATCTTAGGCCCATATTTACGGTTGGGGTCGGTTTTAATTGATTTTTATCCACAAATTTTCCTTTGTGTTCCTCCATCTAAATCAAGCAGAAGCTCAAGAAAAAGTTTCTTCAGTTCCATCATTGTCTGCATTTGTAATGGAGTAGTGCCAGATGCGGTTCTGACATTTGCGGCTAGAACAATATCAAGGCAATATTAGCCACGCCAGTCGTTGCAGATTATTTGTAGGGTTTTCAGGTAAATGGAATAACGAGGGTGACAGGTTCAGTACGTCAGATATGAAATATCTGAAGTCTGTATTTACTAACCCAAACTAAAAATTAAAACCTAAAATCTTTAAACTAAAAACCTATGTTAAAAAAATAATAAAAAAATTCTAAACCCAATACTATCTGAATCAAATAATAGTAACTATACCTATTACTAATATGATTCAAACAAAATAAAAGATAATAATTTAAAAGTACCAATATTTATCAACTTTACCGGGAGAGAGATTGAAAAATAAAGCGTTTGAATTGATTAGGAGACATGGCTGTAATGTTTTCAGGAATATTGTTCATGTGTTTTGCCACAAGATACGAAAAGGACCGCTCAAACAAGGCAGTAGTATGAGCTGGTGCTGTTAAATTTTGTGTATGTCAGTTCGAAATCGAATTTTATTATACAAATAAGGTGGTGTTTTACTTAATAAAACCTTGTGATATAAAACAAGTAAATTTAGATGTCTCCTATCAGTCATAGTTAACCAACCCGATCGCTCATAGGCACTACCTATGTGATCGTATTTCCGTATCCCATAAATAAGACGAATACACGAATTCTGCAGTCTCTGAATATGATCAGCCACTCTCGCAGTAATACAGGGCCCATACACCACATCACACAAATTAAAGTGCGATAACACCAAAGCATTACACAAGATCGATTTTAGTTTTATATTTAAGACGTGGCGATGCTGAAATAGCAATTTTAGGTTCATGCAAATTAATATTTACATGATCCACAAATCTAAGATTCTGATCCATATAGAGCCCTAATTTTTTTGTGACAGCCTCAATTTGCAAGGCAGTATTATTAATGCTGATAGAATTTGCATAACTGTTCATAAAATTAAGCTTATCGTTATTTTTTCCAAAAAGTAACACCACGGACTTATTAGAATTTAATAAGAAATTATGACTTTTCACATATTGAAAAATTCTGAAAGTTCAAAATTTAATGCCGAAACTGCTTATGCGGATTCCTCTGCTTAGAAAGATAGGTATATTTGGGTATCATCGGCAGAAAAATGATACTTACGTTCTGTAAGTTTAGTTGGAAATTGCGATGTATAGATGCTAAACAGCAAAGGCTCTAAGATGGAACCCTGCGGCACTCCCGTGATAATATGTTTAAAAGAAGACGTTTTATTGTTGTAACAGACAACTTGGCTGCTTCCATCTAAATAACTAGACATTAAACGAACAGATGACTCAGACAAGCCAATTTACTGAAGTATTGCAATCAGAATGTCATGACATAGGGTATCAAAAGCCTTGCTGAAATCTAACAACACTAATAGAGTCTAATTACCCCTATCCCATGCTCTCAGAATTTCATCCGTAATATTAAGCAAAGCAGTTGAGCATATGATCCTTTCTAAACCCGGACTGGAAAACCGGTACAATTTTCTCCTTCGCAAGAAATTTACAAAGTTGATTATGCAACACCTTTTCTAATATTTTTGAGAGAGTAGGCAATATACTTATTGGGCGCAGCTGTCCCAAGGAATCCACAGATGATGTCTTTGGGAGCGGAATTACTAATGCCTCTTTCCACCTATCTGGAAATATTGACTTCAATATGCAACAATTAATCACATGAGTGATATAAGGAATACCGAACTCACAAGTCGATTATTCCTATAAAAAGATGTTACGACATTACCGACAGGAAGGGACGGTATAGAATTTAGAAAGTGGTTATTTATAGACTCTACATGTACTGGCGACAGAAGGCAGTCATTCGAGTTAATGGAAGATTTACAGATGAACGTCAAATCCAACGAGGCGTTCGACAAGGATATGTCCTGTCTCCACTGTTGTTTAACCTATATTCTGACAAAGCCTTTAAAGAAGCTTTATATGATGAAAAAGAATTCGGAGTCAAAATCAACGGCGAGCTGATTAACACCATTCGCTATGCTGACGATACGGCTATTTTATGCGATGATCTTCAGGGTCTCCAAAATCTCATAAATTCTGTTAGTGCAGTGGGACAGGAAATTGGACTAAATATAAATGTTGCTAAGACAAAGTTTATGGTCTTTAGCCGTCAGCCACACCTCAACACTTTGCCACAGATAAATGGACAGAACGTTGAGAGAGTATCCAATTTTTAATACCTCGGATGCTACATCGCCGAGCAACTCGACCCGGATAAAGAAATTAGATGCAGGATTGAATCAGCCCGTGCAACATTCCAGAAGATGAGATCACTGTTTTGTAATGACAGCCTGAACCTAAAGCTGAGACAAAGAATGATTAAATGTTACATTTGGTCAGTGCTGTTGTACGGAGCTGAAGTCTGGACACTGAAGGCTGCCACAATCAACCGTCTAGAAGCATTTGAAATGTGGTTACATAGACGAATGCTAAGAATACCATGGGTGGCTTTGCAAAGAAATGAAGCAGTCTTAGACAGGGCAAATACAGTTCGTGAACTTTTGACAACAGTTCAATGCCGAAAACTGGCATACCTCGGCCATGTTCTCCGAGGAAATGGTTACCGAATCCTACAGTTTATAATGAAGAGCAAAATAGAGGGCCGCAGGGGCGTAGCAAGAAAACAAATCTCCTGGTTAAAGAACATCCGGGAATGGACAGGCATACATAGCGTCGAACAATTATTTAGAGTGGCTGAAGAAAGGGATCAGCTCGCCATCGTGATTGCCAACGTCAAGGGGACCTGACAGGGCGCAATAAGAAGAAGATGGTTATTTATAGACTCTACATTGGCAATCTGGTCCGGTATGCACTTACCTTTATCTGCTGCAACATTGAGCTTTTTAAGATGTGATCACAATACTTTTGAGTCTTTATTGGAAAATGTATTTGAGTAAAATATCCCTTTTTCCCTTTTTACAGCAACAGTAAACATATTACGAATAATCTTATAATTATTCCAATCGATTTGAAGCTTAGTATGTCTATATTTACTTAGTGCTCTATCTCTGTCCTTTTTCATGGCTCGCAGAGTATCCGTGAGCCATGGTGCATATTTTGTCGTAATACGATGTGTGACAAAAGGCGCATGCAAATCTAGTAGTATTCTAATATTATCGCAAATAAAACTTATTTTACCATTAATATTATCGATATGATATATATTGTTCCAAGGGATTGATCGCAAGTCGAATTGAAATTGAACATAATTTAATGACTTAAAATTTCTGACTGTTTTAAATTGTGGCCCTGGTTTTGATACACTTACTCCTAGAACTGCAAAGGTCAGATCATGGTCACTAAAATCCACTGGCACCACACCCTTCTCGACAACCAAATTACCGGACGATGACAAAATATAGTCAATAAAGGATGAACTCTTATCAGTTGTTCTAGTTGGAGAATCTATGAGCTGAACAAGTCCCAATCGCAATTATTTTATCGAAGCGAGAAACGAGTGCAAGCGTGTGATCGACGAAACTAAGGACAAACACAATCAAAGGATCAGGAATAAACTTTTGCAATGCCCCAGTGACTCCAGGAATTTCTGGTCGGTAGCAAAGGCAGTAAGTAACAACTTTACAAAAACGTCTCTCCCACCTTTGACGGACGAACGTGGCATCACGGCGACTACAGCCAAAGAAAAAGCAAACATGCTCGCCAAAATGTTTTCATCGCACTCTACCTTAGACGTGCCCCAAAGCAAGACTCTCCCCACTATACCGAACATCAACACCACCATGGCAGAAGTCAAGTTTTCTCATCGTGATATTCGCAAAATCCTTAAAGAACTAGATACGCAAAAGGCATCAGGACTGGACGGAATACCTGCCATCGTGCTAAAGAACTGCGCCAACGAACTAACACCTGTTTTTTCCAGGCTTTTTTCTCTTTCTTACAGAAAAGGGATTTACCCATCCTCTTGGAAAGTCGCTCGAGTGCAACCTGTTCCAAAAAAAGGCAAGAAAACCACGCCCTCAAACTATCGCCCGATTGCCTTGCTTCCAATAATCTCCAAAGTCATGGAACGTGTAGTCAACCAGCAACTACTCAAGTACCTCGAGAGCAACAGAATAATCAGCGATAATCAATACGGCTTTCGCAAAGAGAGATCGACAGGAGATATATTGGCCTATGTCACTCATATATGGAGTAGGGCAATTGAAAACTACGGAGAGTCTCGAGCGATTGCGTTGGATATTTCAAAGGCATTCGACAGAGTTTGGCATGACGGACTGCTCAACAAACTGCCGTCCTTGGGACTGCCCGCCTCTCTCTGCAGCTGGCTGGCCAGTTTCCTTAAGAACCGATCCCTACATGTTCCAGTCGATGCACACATCTCGGACACATTCACCATCAACGCGGGCGTGCCTCAGGGCGCAATACTTTCACCAACTCTGTTCCTCATCTATATTAATGACCTGCTGATCGAAACGAATAATCCTGTTTACAGTTTTGCAGATGACAGTACCCTTATTGTCTCCCACTTTAGATCAGAAAAAACCCTTACCAGCGACTGAGACTCATCACCGCAGACAGGAGCAGATTACAGCAATTAATCAAGACCTGGAGAAAGTTCAAACTTGGGGCGACCGAAATTTGGTCCAGTTCAATGCAGCAAAGACCCAAGCAGCAACGTTTACTAAGAGGGCCAATACAGCGGGCCCTGACATCATTATGGCAGGATCGACCATTCCTTCATCTTTGTCAATCGGGCTGCTGGGTGTCTCGGTCAACAGCAATATGTCATGGCATGACCATGTTGCTAACATCGCAAAATCAGCCTCCCAGAAGCTTGGTGCGCTATTTCGCAACAAAAAACTCTATACGCCGCAGCAGTTGCTCTTGCTGTACAAAGCGCAAATAAGACCGTGCTTAGAATATTGCTCACATATCTGGGGTGCCACACCAAAGCATACCCTAAAGCTGCTGGATTCCATTCAGAAGAGGGATGTGCGTCTCGTCGGCGATCCGGAGTTGACCCGGAATCTGGATAGTCTGGAACATCGCAGACATGTGGCCGAGATGTCTCTGTTTTACAGATACTTTGACGGCAGATGTTCCCAGGATTTGGCCCACATAATCCCGCCCCTGGCAACTCCTGTCAGGCGGTCCCGACAGACGGCAGTAGCGCACCAGTTCGTCGTACAACTAGAAACACCTAGAACATCGCTTTACCAGAACTCCTTTGTCTGGCGCACTGCATCACTGTGGAACTCACTTCCAGGACATCTGTTTCCCACTAATTACAACCTACAAATATTCAAGAACCGTGTCAATCAACATCTTCGCACACACACCGCTCGTCGAGCGCCATAGGATCTACCTTTAGTGTGTGTGCCACTGCCATAAAAAAAAAACCTTCCAAAAATTCAAAAGCAAATTTTGTTTTCAAATTATCTGTATTAAATAAATTTATGTTAAAATCGCCAAGACAAAAGATTTGGTCCACAACAGGAACAACCCGTGAAAGCAACACTTCCAAAGTACCAAAAAAGTCCAAATAATTTTTTTGAGGAGGCTTATAAACAACCCCTACTGCAAGAGTGGTTTTTTTAAACCATATTTTAACCCAAATCTGCTCTATGTTTGCATCACAGGGCAATAATGTGTACTTCAGGTTTTTTCTTATGTAAATCCCAACACCACCCCCTCTGCCCTGCCGATCGCGTCTTTCGAATTTATAACCATCAACCAATAAAGAATGACTAGGGGTTAAAGCAGTAAGCCATGTCTCCGAGACGCCCATTAAACTATATTCAAAATTAGAAATTATATCCCGTACATCATTAAGGTGAGCAATCAACGATCTAACATTGACGTGAGCTAACTTAATTCTATTCATTAGTATTATTACACTGTAGTAGCAGACAACACTTATTTATAAAAAAAAGTACAATAAAAAAAAAAGCAGAAAACAAATCCAATTGAATAGTTAATAAAAAACAACAACCAACAGATGAATCTTACATTGGTCACAGCTCTCATATAATAATAATGCATACTATTTTTAAATAAATTATAATATGTAATATGCGTTTTTGTTATATTTCAACATGAAACAATTAAAAGCAACATTCCGAAGCATCATTCAATTCCAAAATAATTCAAAATTGAAACCATTGCAACAGAAAATAATTTCTTGATTATACAACCAACTTTATGTTTTTCACATAATTGATAATTCTTGGTTCCCAACTATTTGAAAGCAGTCAACTCTTTTCCCTATCTTCAAAAGTGGCTCCAAGAATGACATTGGTAACTATAGAGGCATTTCTCTGCTCTCAATCATTCCGAAGATATTCGAATCTATAATAACAGATGAAATATTTAACACTTACAAGCACTATATAAGTCCTAAACAACATGGATTTTACAAGAGTAGGTCAACTACCACTAATTTGGCCGAATTCCAGGACTATCTTAGTGGAAATATTGAGAAGGGTTTTCAAGTCGACTTTATATACACCGACATGTCAAAAGCGTTTGACAGTGTATCCCATGATTTACTCCTGAACAAACTTGAAGCTCTGGGAGTGTGTGGCGCTTACTTTCGCTGGATTAAATCCTATCTCAGCAACCGAACTCAGAGGGTGAGATTGTGCGGGGTTACCTCGCGTGAGATTGGAGTGCCATCTGGAGTCCCACAGGGTTCTCATCTCGGTCCAGTTCTGTTTTTACTGTTTGTGAACGATGTTGTGTCCGCGTTTGAACACTGCGAGTGTCTTCTCTATGCCGACGATTTAAAGTTCTTTCGTGTTGTTGATAAGGTGGAGGACTGTCAGATGATTCAGTCTGACCTTGACAACTTCAGCGCATGGTGTAGCGATAACTTTTTAAGACTAAATTCCACAAAATGTAAATTCCTAAGTTTTCACCGTCGGAAAGTTCCTATTCGTTCTAGTTATATTTTGAATGGTCATTTCTTGGATGAAGTTGTTACTTTTAATGACCTGGGTGTTACATTTGACCAGGAATTGAATTTTAACACTCATCTTGATAACATTATTTTGAAGGGCTTTAGAATGCTAGGTTTTATTAGGAGAAACTGCGATAATATTAATGATACTAAAGCCATAAAAAGTTTATATTATTGTTTAGTTCGTAGTATTTTAGAATATAACTGTGTGGTGTGGTCACCCTATTATAACTCCCACATTAAACGGCTTGAAAATGTACAAAATAAGTTTTGCAAATTTATTTTGTACAAGCATAGATTTCCGTATAGAGATATTTCATATAACGTCAGATCCCAGTTGGTGGGCTTGGATTCCTTGGAAAAAAGAAGACAAAATGCAATGTTATTTTTTCTATTTAAATTAATTAACGGACACATTGACAGCAGTATGCTTTTATCTAATATGTTTTTCAAAATACCGGCAAGATCTACCCGCCACAGAAAATTA
Organism: Pissodes strobi; assembly: GCA_016904865.1. Taxonomy (NCBI): domain Eukaryota; kingdom Metazoa; phylum Arthropoda; class Insecta; order Coleoptera; family Curculionidae; genus Pissodes; species Pissodes strobi. The sequence goes on along the minus strand of JAEQML010049588.1, from coordinate 19,995 downwards.
TTTTATGAGAGACCACATCGCACAAATTATGGTTTTAGACGAATATCTGATCGACTTGTGAAGGTCTATAATGATGATATTAATGACTGTGATTTGTTTGGCTGTTCATTCTTGAGCTTTAAAAAGAAGATCTTATCTCGATAGTTATTGTTCTTTTAAAATTTGATGTACATTTTCAGCAAAGTGGATATCTTTATAATGATTATGTTGTGTACCATTTGGAATATTTTGTAATTCTGTAGTGTACTTGCCAAATAAATAAATAAATAAATAAATAATATGTTACAGTATTGTTTACTTTAGGTCTTTGTCTGATGAAATGAGAATTTTTTTGTTATTTATTGACGTGAACACATTACCTTTCCATGTCCAGCAGTTCTTGAGACCGTATTTAGAAACGGCTTTTTGATATAAACTTAACTTTTCTGCAATCAATAATTCACTAAACACTACGCCATCACCACTACCCTTAAGCTTTCTTTTAGCCCTAAAACCTTCATTACGTTTCCGCCGATTCACAAGAAACACAGCGATCGGTCGCGGTTTTTCATTTGGACCATCGCGCTTTCCCAACCGATAACAATATTTAATATTTTCGGCCGTAAGACTAACATTAATTTTAGATTTAATGCTATTAACAATATCGACGACCACGTTATTGTTTGCACCAGTAGTTTCGGGCAGGCCGCTTATCACGTTTCCGTCCATATACGATGACTGTTTTTGTTCCTGCATATTTTTCTGGGTCATTTTTGATTGTTGACGAAGTTTTAACAGTTCATTTTTTATACTACTTATTGCATCTTGAGTATCTTTTTGAAATAAATTTATTTTTGCAATTATTTCATCAGAATGTGGTTTGGTATTCTAGGTCCCATTCACCGAGTTACCAGCAGTTATGAGCTACTTCATTTCGGAAATACTTTTCTGATACACGTTCTTCAAGGGCTTGTACTTGGACCGCTATATCGTTGCAATTAGAGGCCGATGAGCCCTTATTTTGGGTTTGCCTTGTAGACCGTGTCATAATTGACAAACTGAACTCAACGAATACCTTTTAATCACACTTTAAACAACGAATTTAATTAAAATTTAGAGAGCTGATTCGAAACACTGTTTACTCAACCAGCGCCATCTGGCCATCATAATAGACACATACCCTGGTCTAGTACGGGAGATAAATTAGTTGATCGCATCTAGCACCCTCTTTATCTCGTTTATCTAAAAATGTTACAAAATAATCTGCACTGACCCCTAGTGCCACTAATATTGCTCTGACCACAAATGTCACGACCGCATCTGGCACGGCTCCTAGATAATCATTTAATATAAAAAAATAAATTTTTGAACGCAAATAACCCCTTCTTTATCAATATATTATGTGTAAGTGGCGCCTTGTTTTGCGCCATCCATTGAACCAATCCCTGACGAAAAATAATCCGTATGTATATAAAAGTGTAACTTATTTAGGGCGTAAGAATGGAAAAAATATTTAAACAAATTTCTTCATCCTAAACCGCAGTTTTTCTAGTAATTGCACATCATGTCAACAAACAGTTTTATAAGTGTTGTGCTTTTTGAATGTAACGCCCTAAAATGGACCTTGTCGAAAGCAGTTTTTTTTCATGCATCAACTTCAATTAAATTCAAAATTGACTTCTTTATGTGATGACGTACTTTCTGCTGGTCACGGAATATATAAATAAATTTAAAAATATTATGTTACAATTAAATTGCACTGTAAGTAAATCACTTTATATAATTAAAACATATACTAATTACCGCCAACAACACATAAAGGTTAATCATTAATTTAACTGTACCAGCCACCCAAATATAAAAACCACTATCACTCTTAATGAGATAATATCACAATTTCTTGAATATATAAATATTCTAATTATTTAAAAGTGTATCAGCAGTATATATGAATTTATATTGGTTGTATAACTAGCGCAAAAGGACTAAAAAACGTCCTTGTGGTTGGCTATTACTGGGCAAAATTTTAAAACGAGACATTTCAATGTTAAGGTGGTATTGAAAGATACATGACCAGGTGTACATAAACCCGGATGTGGAGGTTATTTGTGAATCTTTTAGGAATTTTGCGGTTGTATCGGAGGTTAATATATATTTTTAGGGTCAGAATATTAGTTAATTTTTTGCAAATTCACGATGCTGCCATTATACTCCTCATTCCTATAACTATATTACTAGGGGTAATCCAAAAGTCGTATTCGTTTTTGTTCTGACTTTAAGTTTCAAAGCTGTCGCATATTATTTTGGTTCTGTCGTCGACCAGGAAATGACCCAGTTGAATGAAAATGTATTTTTGAGAAGCAATGGTTAAATAACTAACAGAAATACTGATTTATTGAGAAACATCAAACACTGGTACCCAAAAATGATTAAAAGTAGCTTTGAATAAAACAAAACAAACATATTCTAAATGAAAGTAAGAACATAGCTTGATGATTACGAAAATTATACAAAGATATCCTAATTCGTAATATATTGAATATATTTTCATGCCAGTACTTACGCTTCGATATTTGATCTGCACAGAAGTATAAATGAACCTATAATAATTATGTGTAATCGGGAGACTATAGCCTGGGATCCTTCCCTCTATGTGCGCTACTGTATAGGTATGTATTTTTAACTTCTCAAAAAATGTATTCTTAATAAAGTGGATGTATGGATGCGATATGTATATATAGCGCAACAAATTACAAAATCTTAATTTGCAAATTTAAGATTATTTGAAATAAAAATCTCTAAAACCCTGGAAATGGATATGTCCCACAATCCAATTAATACCTATATTCCCTCTAAGGATCCAAATTAATCAGATTTATTATCGGGATATTTTTAATTTGTTTCTAAAGTTGTGCGGCACTTTATTAACACATTTTACTGCTTAATATACGGAACGAGCTGTGGCAAACACTCTATTTAATATTTAATCATAAGTTGTTCCCCTCGAGTTTATGGGTAAAGACTGCACCTCTATTATTACACGCAGTGGCACGTACCGTTACCAATATATGGCATGTAACCTTGAAATGAGAAATGAGAAAAGACCGTCATAGAAAATTCTAGCAATAATTTTTCAAGTTTTTGAGCTTCAAAATTTTGAGCGCTAGCAGACACGCACGAAAATATTATTTCTTCCAATATGATAATTTTACGACTGACAAGTTGCAATATGTAGAAAAAAATTGCTTATTTTACCATTACTCATTAGACACTAATAACAGGGCAGCCAATTTGTCTATTAAAATTATTCCTAATACCCAGAGTATTATAATATACCGGCCTTTTGGAAGACAAAATGTTATTAAATCAGACAGAAAAATAACAATGCTTACTTGTTTCGAAAAACTATTTTCTAGATATTTAAAAATTAACTTTAAGAAGACGTGACATTCAAATATTGCACACGGTGCACAATTGCCAATATATATGAATGCAATACTCAAATTCGCCAATAATGGCATAAATATCCCCCTCAGTTATATTTAAAATTTTACGTACTAGCACAAAAAAGCGCCACTAATGACCACTTTAAGACCCATCACATAGAATAAAAACAGTTGTTGAAATTTAGTAAATTTAAAAATCATCTACTAACAGCTAATCAACAAAACGGATTCATCCCACTAATACCGGAAATAATTATCACTCGCCAAACGCGCAGATACTTACGTAAATCTTCATATCGAAACCAAGAACAACACCACAAGAAATGAAAACGGAGCACAAAGTGGTAAACAGCCGCGCCTCGGTCAACTTGAGTTTATATACTTCGCCTCCCCACGTTTATATCGCAAGGTTGCTGCTTTATTTTAGTTTTCAAATTTTCCGTAATTTTTGAAAGTATTTCTGAAGATATATTAGCGAAAAAAGGCCTGGCAGCAGGTAACTAAGCCCTAGATTCCCCTTTCAGATAAAGCGTCTCGATTAGTTCGAGAATGAGCTATCTCTTTTATCAAGCTTGCGCATAAAATTTGCAATTTTGAGTAGTTGCAATGATGCTAGAAAATAGCTGCTGCTCAGTTGAACTGCAATGGCTTCAATTTGTAACCATAATAGGACATCGGCAAAGATATTTCGGAAAATCAATGAGAAAGATATGTTTCCTCGCTATTTTAAGTCAAAATTTAAATGTTTTATGGTAACAAGCCGCAAAAAGGGGTCACATTACTTAGATTGTTATATCTGCTTTAGTGTTTCATTATTTTATTTCCTAGCTTTAGAGCTCTTTCGCAAAGTAATTTATTGTCATTAGGTATAATTAAAAGCCGAATTATATGCAACCAAAAACCTTAAGAATGGGCGCTTATATATGCAATTAATATGCAGTAATAAAACAACTAAATTTTGTTTCTCTAAATTAAATTTTCACTAAATTAGGGGATTGAGAATTAAATAAAAATAATAATTAAATTTTTATATACTTTATTAAATCATAAATAAAATTTTGCCATATCAAAGAAATTCTAATTACAATATCTGGCCAAAAAGCTTACAGAATTAGGCAATTTCTAAATAGAAGAATAGTCTGAACGTTATTACTTTATTAGCCTATTCCTAATCTAAATCGAGTTCAGGTGTCTAGGCGTCGCGTCGCACTGTTCAGGCAGCGCGGCGCGGGCCGGGGGCCTTAAATCGCAGTAATATAACACAGAAATCTCATACGTTACCTTAATTCGTAAAAATCGTAAGTCCAAAATACCAAATTCTACAGGAATCAAAGAAAACAGTATATTGATGGTAGTTTAAGGATTAAGAGTGATTTTTTTTACCAAATCTATTTTTAGGAATTCTAAATAAAATAAATAAAAAAATACTACAGAAATATGCAATGTTACAATTTATGAGGGAGTTACGACAATTTCTACTTTAGGACATGGACTTACGATCAATTCCTGTAAATAAAAAATAAACTAAAAATATATCAACCAGAACAAAGGCTTTATTTTTTCCAAAATATTTTTACAGGACTTAAATGCGGTTGTGCTTACAAGCTTAGTCATTTTATTTACTAATTTTTAATAGTTTCTTTAATATTGAAATATAACTACAAAGGCGTTGTATTCTCGTGTAACTTAACAAAATTCATGTTCAAAAAACTGAAAAAAAAAGTGAAAGATCACTTATTTTACTGGTAAGGCAAATTGTCATAAAATGAATGAAAATCTTTTGGAATGCTCTTTTTCAGCTTTTGGAGATGATCCCATTTTCTTTTCTTTATTGCAGGGGGCTTTTTGTAAAGCTTGGGTAAGGATTCAAAAAAACAAGCAGAATCTTTATTTTTGGTGGTATTTCGTCGGTCCAATAAAACATAGTCATCCGTATGGCGAAGTTTGTAGTGTACATTACGATCGGGAGTATACTTTATGGCCCTCAGGTCTGTGACGACAGGTTCCCCAAGTTTATGCCCAGGCCTGATTGACGTTATAAGTTTTATAGAACTAAAATCTTTAAAAAAATCATCGTCAATGTATTTAACTACAAATATTAGGATTCTGCCTTGCATGTAAACAAACACCCACATATTCTGCTGGAACATTAATATCAGTTCTTTTTAATTTTCTTTCAATAAGGGAGTGGATTGAATCCGCTTCCATTTGTGTATGGCCTTTTTCCAGAAATGTTTGTTCTATGGTCACGTTGTTATTAATAGCAGTGTTTAAAAGTGCATTTGAAAGAGTGACATTTCTGTTTTGAGACGTGCATCCGTCACTGTACAAAATTACATTTTGGCCATTTTCTAACCCTGCCAAAACATGTTCTAAAAGAAAAGAAGTTATTATAGAAGAATAGTTATTAGCAGAAACACCTCCGGCCGCTTCATGTTATAATTAGCAATAACCCTCCTTGAATTTCATATTATAAACGGTGAAGTTGTGTACCATTAATTTCATTTTAAAATAAAGTGCCGATGTGTTTGATTTTGGACTTAACAAAACAGCTTGCATATCCATACAAAAACTCGATCATTGCTACCTTTGTCTATTTGCTTTGCTTCTCTGGCCTCATTTTTTTTTAATCTGATGCAATGCAAAGTCTTCTTCAGGCATATTTTTAGTACGGTATGCACACACGAATCACATTCATCCTTCTTTGGCTTAAATATACTTAAATGCATGTCTTCGAAAATGTGAAAAAATAAGGCAATAGATACAGGAATGGAATGGTTTTCGTTGCACCATTGTTTATAGAATTTGAAAAGAGCCGATTTTGAAACCAGTTTGGTTCTAAGTAAAGTTTAGAAGACCTAGCTCGACAATAGTGAGACTCAACCTTTGGGAAGTCTCTGAAGAACTCTTTTAAAAGATCTTTTCGACTTTTTGCAGGTTCTTCGAAATGGTCTACTTCCTTTTCCCTTTCTTCATTTTCATTGGTCCTATTATTTCGACGTTCATCAAAAGAGTCATTTTTCCAATCTATAACTGTTCTTTCAATTAATCCAAGAATATTTAGGAACATCTTCTTACATACACGAAGCTTCTCGTCATTATTTCTCTTTTTTAGATAGTAAATCCATGTAAAACTTCGTCTTGATTTCTCTTCGGTGGTTCTGTTTCTTATTCTTTTGGTGCATTCTTTTTTAACTAGTAAGCTAATATATACCTTTCGTTGCTCCCACGACATTTCAGACCAAAAAGTTTTAAAAATTGAATCTCTATCATTTTCGTCAAACCCTTTGCATTGCAAACTATTATTTTTTTCTGACATTTTGCATTTGCAAATATCTTTTAGCCGTCTCTTTTCCCTTGGAATGTTATAATTCCATGCTGTGTTGCACTTTCTTTTTCCATAATATTCTTCACCCTTTTCCCGCTTTCTTTTGTTTTCATTCTTGCTCCATTTCATTTCATTTACATTTTTTCTTTTATTTCTTTTAATGTTCTTCATCTCAACGACTTCTTCCTTGCCACTCTGTTGCTCATCAGTTTCCGTTCTTATAGACAAGTCCTCCTCTACGTAGTCTGGATCCTTAAAGTCGTCATTTTTCGGGGATTCTACTTGCTCTTCAGTTTCCAAAATGCTATGATTGATTTCTGTATTTACGTGAGACAAACTTTCTACGTTTTTGTCATCTTCCTTATTTTCATATTTATTGGTAGTCACTTCACGATTTATATTGATAGGATCTGATAGTAAAATGGTTTCTTGGCGCTCGGTAAGTTTGAAATGGAAAGATTTCGATTATCTGTATTCAAATCAGAGTCTAAAAGCAGCTCTATGTTTTCCAAATTACACGTTTCGCTGATGGTGGAAATATCAAAGTCTACCAACTAGGCGCCTTCTTGCTCATCGTTTTCCAAAAAGAACGTATTTTCACTTATTGTTGATATTATTATATTTTGGGTGGACTGATGAGTAACTTCGGGAATATCGAAGATAATAGCATCTTGGACGTTTTCGACATTCTCTAAATCTATGTAAACTGCATTTTCTGAGCCTGTGCTACTGGTAGATTCATCCAATTCATTAGAATTCATTTCTGCCGCTTTACTCAATATTTTGTAGGTTCGATTACGATACGTTTTTTTTTCTTCGTCCCTTAATAGGCTTCCGCGAGACCTAAAAAAATACATTAGAACTAGTCGTATGTCCAGCCTAGTCACGTCTAAACACCTGGCAGTTGTACCACGGAAAATATCGTAAGTCCGAATGAAGTTTTACTGTGATTTTAATGTTAATCCATGCTTAAATTACATAATCCATTACCAAATATATAATTACAGTACTTACCAGAATAGGCCAAAAACACTTTTTGCTTAAAATGTTTGCTATAATTAAAGTTTTAACGCTTTAGCAAGAGCCGGTACCAGCACGCTTCATATTAAAATGTAAACAAATGCACTTACGCTAATTTCCAAGGCGAACTTTACTCAGTCGGACTTAAAGCATTTTCTAAAAAGCCAAAAATAAAGAAACCGTTAATTTCAATTTAATGAGATGTTTAGTTTCAATAGGTTTTTGATTCGCGCACGAGATGGAGCTAAAATCCTATTTTTAACAAAAAGTGGAGTTACGACGTTTGTGAATTAAGGTAACGCATAGTATTCTTGGATATGCAATAGGTCTTAAAATATGCATTTCTCCATCGAAAACAATAAACAAAAAATTAGTGCTGGCAACCGAAGAGGGTTTTTCGGATAGTCGGTTAACCGGTTTCGGATTATCCGCGGTTTTTCAAAAAACCGAAACCGGTTAACCGGATACTCGGTTAACCGATTACGCGATTTCTCGTTTAACCGATTAATCGATTAACCGAATAACCGGTTTCTCGGCTAACCGATTAATCGATTATTCGATAATCTAGTTACATGGCACTGAGCCACCGGGTTCTCAAGTAATGGAAAAAAAGTTAGAAAGTAAAGTAAAAACTGGGTATTTGGAATGGTAACATACCACATACCTACTGGACGGTGATTATATTTGGAAATGCTTTTAGAGGGCGATTGAAAAATAATATCTACTTTTAATAGAATACCTTTATATTTATTTAAGTTTTTAAAAATTGTAATATTTTTTCTGTTCAGAATTTATATCGATTGTAATTTGTGATAAACAATATTTTTAATTTAATTATTACCTTGGGGTTTATTTCAATAACGACCAAAAACTGGAATAAATTTGGTTCACTAGAATTTAATGATTGTGCCCTAATCGGCAGGGAAACTGAACTAATGGAAATATGCTTAAGAACAAATTATAAATTATGTTTAGCCTATGATGACTGTGTATTAACCGATTAACCGGTTTTCCGATTAACCGGATATCCGATTAACCGGTTAACCGGTTATCCGGTTACCCGGTTTTCACTATTATTCGAATACCCGGTTTTATCCGAAACCGGTTTTTAAGAAAACCGAATAACCGGTTTCAACTTTTCACGGTTTTTGCCAGCACTACAAAAAATGCATATGCATGGTGCTACAAATTCGAGTGCATGCATAGGGATCTCGGGAACCGTAAGAGATACGAGATCGGTTAATTTAACGCAAAGTTGTGCAATTCGATGCCCAACAAGATGCCGATGCCGTTTTTAAATATGAAAAATTTCGAATACTTCCTGAGATATCCGGAAAAAACCGAAATTTTCCAAAATAGTTTTTATTTTGTTCTGGCCTTATTTAAAAAGATATTTTAAAACAAATAACACCTTTTCATTGCCACTTTTTTCCCTCTACAAGATGACAATGTCAAACTTTAAATCCGACGTTTCGTATTCTAGCAACCATCATCAACATAATTTTTTAAATACGGTCCTGGATATATTTTTTGGTTTTTCGTTGCCTTTTAGCCTCCCTAAGCCAATGACTTATCGCAAACATTAAAAAATTCATAATTTTATGAAAAATTCGTCCTAAAAGGTGTGAATCGCTCTGTTTGCACATTATTTTATTTACAAATTCGTCCTTATTCAACGCATTAAAAAACTTGTTTCCATTAAATCGGAAACTATTATACTTTTGTGTAAAAGTATGTGAAAGTATGGGTAAATTTGGGCTAGATAAACAATAATATCAAAGTGTTGAATTTGCTTTTTGATGATATGAGTAAAGAAAAAAAAAACCAGGATTCCTATAGCCAACTTTTGACAAATTTTTCCCCAAAGCCCTAGATTTTTCGATATGTTGGCCAAGGGCATCCTAGTTTTTCTTGTTTCTTAGTCCACACCCATAAAAATCCAATTTAAAAATTATTAGAGAGTTGCAAGGAATACACAAGAATAATATCATGTAAGGTTAATGTAATGTTGTTTGTTTACTTTTTGCTCCCCATTAAATTGGATTTTTGTATGTATTTTCTGCAAATTGAATGCTAATACTGCTCAAATGGACTCATAGTAAGATTATTTAATTGAGTAGAATTAGAATTTGAGTGAATTGTAAATAGTGTGTTTATTTTAACCTCAAAATGTCTGGCACATGTTTCAAGTGCAAAACAAGTTGTGTCTTTAAGGCACCAAAAAACTCCCAAGATATATTTGGATTCCCATGCGACTATTGCAAAACTGTTATGTGCAAAAAATACTCTGAAGTTACTTCAACCGAAATTAGAACCTTGACATTATCTAATCGGATAATGCCATATATGTGTAAGGAATGTACACCTAAGCTTAAAGAAGTCTTTAACCTTTCTACTCGTGTTTCTGCTTTGAAAAATGAGGTTGCTGAAGTGAAAACCAAAATCCATGTAGTACTTGAACTTGGTAATGAGTTTAGGGAACCTGAAGGAGATGAGGCTTAATTTTGATTTGGCACTTGATTATATCAAAACAGACCTTAATTTGCTCAAGGATGGTACAGGAAATCAAACAACTCAACCTGGAATTTCTCATCAGTTAACCCCTAGTAATGATGTGCTAAATGAAATGACGGAACGACAAAAAAGATCATGCAATTTCATGATTTTTAATTTTCCTGAAAAAGGAGAACAAGAAGACTAAAGGACTGTCACATCTCTCATTTCAAATTTAGTAAGCTCTGAGATCCAGGTAACACGAGTCACTCGTATAGGTAAGAGAAATAAAAACGGTTTTCTCACTTTACAAAATGCAGAAGATGTTCGAAAAGATTTGAGAAGCAGAAGAAATCTTGATCGGTCTCAGAAGGTCTTTATAGACAATGATTTAACCACTCAGCAGCGCCAAAACTTAAACAATTTAAAAAATGAATTAAAGGCCCGACAACAAAATGGAGAACCAAATCTTGTTTTGAAATATGTTAATGGTGTAACCAAGATTGTGCCAAAAATCTAGCGGGATTTGTTAATGACTTTCTAGTTTATTTTCAAAATGTTAGGGGCCTTAGAACCAAATTGGACTCTCTTTTGATAAATGCTTCTTACTCCCAATATGGTATAATTGTATTGATTGAGACCTGGTTAACCACCAACTTCTCTGATAACGAGTTGCATTTATATGATTGCAATGTGTATAGAAAAGATAGATCTGTTAAGACTAGTGTTTACCCCAGGGTTGGTGGCGTACTTATAGGTGTCCATAAAAGTATCAGTATAGGTGTCCATTCAGTTCATTGCTTAAATCCAACCCTCATGTGGAACACCTGTTTGTCTTGGTTGGCTCGGGGAACAACAAGTTATTGTGGGCACTGGATATTTTCCTCCCAGGGCAGCTTTAGAGTGTTATGTTGCATTTAGTGAATCTCTGGACAGGCTATGTGATGATCTTCCTCACTGCAGGCTTTGCATTGTTGGTAATTTTAACTTGCCTCATGCTGCCTGGTCTGTTGAAGGACTCAGTTCTGTTGCTGTTGCCGTACAATCTGCATCACCCAATAAAGTGGAAGCCATAGAAGCTATTTCAATTACATACTCTTTTCACAATTTATACCAGGTCAACACTATTAGAAATGAAACCAATTCTATGCTAGACCTGATCTTCAGTGAGGACCAGAATCTAGACACCTTTTTAGCAGAGGCAGCTATTGTGACACCTGACAGATACCACCCAGCCTTATCTTTTAAACTTGCAGTGTCTTGGCAGGGGAATGGTGAGATAATTGGGAAGGGCTTTTATAGAGACTTTAGTTCAGTAGATTTTAATTTGGTTTCAACTTTTCTTTCAAGCTTTAACTGGGACTTTTTATTCTTAAATAAATCTGTTGATGAAATGATTAATATTTTTTATGAAATAATGTATTTGTGCATTGATCATTTTGTTCCTTTGAAAAGATATTCTACAAAAAAATTTCCCATTTGGTCTTAAAATATGATTATTGAAAAGAAAAAATTGCATAAGCAATATATGAACACAAAATTGTACTCTGATTATGTTAATTTTTGTAATATTAGGGCAAGATGTAAATCTTTAAAGAGACAGTGCTATAATGATTATATTTATGTTACAGAGCTTTCCCTTAATAGCAACTTGCCAAACTTTTGGAAGTTTGTGGGCTCCAGGAAAGGCAGTTCTGCAATTCCCAGTGTGATTTCTTACAATGGTATTACCTGCTCTTCAGGTGAGGGCATTGTGAACTTGTTTACGGAATATTTTTCAGAAATGTACACTGACCAGCAGTGCATTGTTCCTCATGATCTGACTTGTAACCATTTTCAACTATCTAGTGTTAAAATATCAATTTCAGAGATTTATACCGAGCTGTCCAGACTGGATGTAGGCAAGGGTCCTGGGCCTGATGGTTTACCACCAGTTTTCATGAGGCAGTGTGGTTTTTTATTAGCGAGACCTCTATTTATTATTTTCAACTTGTCTTTGACTTCTAGTATTTTTCCAAGCTACTGGAAGTCAAGTTTTATCACACCTATCCCTAAAGCTGGAGACAGCTCGCGGGTTCACAACTACAGGCCCATCAGTATTCTTAGTACTAAATTGTTTGAGAATTTTGTTTGTGTTGTCCTTACTTCTTTTCTTCGTGGTTGGATGAACAATTGGTTTAATTGCGGGACGTTCTACGGAACTGAATATTCTGTCCTTTTCTGCCTTTCTGTCTGAGTCCTTGGAGGAGGGATATCAATTGCATTCTTTGTATACCGACTTCTCCAAGACCTTCGACCGGGTTGATCACACACAGGCTTTTGATCTATAAGTTGGAAAAATCGGGAATTGTGGGTCCCCTGTTAAGGTGGCTTGAGGCTTACCTGGTGGGTCGCACGCAGCTTGTTAGAGTTCTAGGCTTTGAGTCTCGGGAGATTCAGGTACTGTCTGGTGTCTCGCAGGGTTCCCACTTTTGTTGTTTAAACTCTATATTAATGATGTATCAGCATGCTTTCAGTATAGTTCTTTTCTTTTATTTGCAGATTATTTAAAATTTTTCCTCAAAGTCTCATCTATAGAGGACTGTCTCAAACTTCAATCAGATTTGGATAGGCTCATTGTTTGGTGTACTACAAATGGCATGGATCTAAACGCTGGAAAGTGCTACTCAATGTCCTTTAAAAGAAATAGGGATCCCTTAAATCACTCCTTTTTTGTTGGTAATAACATGGTGAAGTCTGTGTCTCATTTTAAAGATTTAGGAGTGACACTGGATGGCCCTTTAAGCTTTATTCCACACATTTCAGGGGCGGTCACCAAATCTCTTCAGATGCTTGGATTTATTAAGAGGTGCTCAAGGGACTTTCAGAATATTTCATCCATTCGTCCTCATCTAGAATTCAGTTCCTGTGTCTGGTCTCCATACTATAATATACATTTTCATAAAATTGAAAGTGTACAACATACATTTTTAAGATATATTGCCTTTAAGCAAAATGGAGTACCTATATATTATCAAGATGAGTTTGACTATCAGCAAATGGAAGTCTCGTTGAATTTGAGAAGTCTTGAGACTCGTCGTAGACATAAGGATCAGCATAATCCACGCTCAGAGCTTCTGTCCAACACTTCTTAATAAAATAGGGCTTTATGTTCCACCTAGGTTAACTAGGCAGGTTAGTTCATTTCACAGCCAAACACATCGCACAAACTATGGGCATAATTCCTTTCTAGCAAGGATTGTCAGGCTGGATAACCAGTATTCTCATATGGTTGACTTCTTTGAGGGGCGCACAAGGTTCATTAAGAAATTAAATCTCATTAATTGATAGTGCTGTCTGAATCTAAATCTGTAAGGTATAATGGAGTGTGATATTGCATATTTAAAATATAAATAAAAATATCGATTTTATCAAAAAAGTTTGGAAATGTAATAAACCGGTTTTTACTTTTTTAATCGAAAACGACGCAAGATACGAAAACAACCTGATAATTAAAAATATTGTTTTTTTAGTTGCTTAATACGAAAAAAATATAAAGTGTTTGAAAAAGTCAGCGGCGCACACTTTTTTGTCATTTTCAAATTTTGGATTTTACATTTTTAATAAAATTAAGGCCAAATGAGCCCCTTATTACTACAGATTACCCTGCCAAATTTCAACAAAATCAGTAAAATCACATTTATGATATTAACAAAAAACTGATTTTTTATAAAAAGTTTGACACCCTGTATCTTGGAAACTATGCATTTTCGGACCCATGTTCATATGACAAAATGTTCATGTTTTTTTTTATGTAGAATCGCCCCCTGTAATTTGGCGATGCTATTTCCGGACACCCTGTATAAAATAATATAAAATAAGTAGGAAATTAGGTTTTATTTAAAATCTAAAATCTCACAAATGTAACTGATAAATAAAACTTTAATAACAAAACTATAACTACAGGATAACTTCAGTGTTTTAGCGAAATGGAAATTCAACATTTACATAAAAATAGCAAAAACATACAACAAATAAATATATAAATAAATAACCTAACTACTAAATAAAATAAAAAAAAAAACACATTAATTTCGGCACAAGTATTGCCATTTGCAAAAATATTGCCATTTGCTCTAATGCAACAGTTTATTTTTTTTCTTGAACGGCTCTGTAAACCCCCCTTCTATTTAAATTTACAAATGCATTCATTATTCTATCCTTTAAATCTTCTCTACTATTAACAGGTCTTTTGTAAATTAAATTTAAAATCAAGTGTAGACAAATCTGGATATCTTGCTGTTTATCATGTCTTTTTTTTCTCCATTTGAAAATCACATGTTGAAAATCAAAATGTATGCAAAAGATAATCTTTTTGACAGAATTTTTAACCAAATAATAATGAGGTTGCCTTGGTATCCTGCCTCATTATTGTTTTGTATGTGTGTACTCTTTGGTTGCCTATTGTATTCTTTGATCTGGCTTTAAGGCTCGCTTTAACGGCTAATAATTGAAAAACCGAATTATAGTTATTAGAATTATTTATTTTTTGTTTGGTACCTATCAGTATCGTTAGATTTGTTTTATGAAAAACTAAAGAGATTTACTTTAGGGTTTTGCTTATGATTTGTTAGCTAAATTATTTCAATTTAATTTTTTGCTAATTAAATTCAAACGAAATAAAATACGCATTTTCCGTTAAAATAATGCATTGAATAAGGACGGATTTGTAAATAAAATGATGTGTTAGATAGAGATAGGCGATTCATACATTTTGGGGCGAAATTTTCATAAAATTATGATTGTTTTTATGTATGCGATAGTAGCCTTAGGGAGGCTAAAAGGTAACGAAAAAGCAAAAAAAATATCCGGGACCGTATTTAAAAAAAATAAGTTGATGATGGTTGCTAAAAGACGAAACGTCGTATTTTAAATTTAACAACGCCTTCTTGTATACGGGAAAAAGTGGCAATGAAAAAGAATTATTTATTTTAAAATATTTTTTAAAACAACGTCAGAAAAATATTAAAACGATTTTGGAAAATTTCGTGTTGTTCCGGATATCTCCCCCATGAATGCACTTGAATTTGTGGCACCCTGAATATGCACAATGCATAAAATCCGGTCTACATTGAGAGTGGATTGAAATTGAAGGTCACATAAGTTGATTGCGTTCTAGATTGGCTTTTGGATGCTACGCTCTTAGAATAATAGCAAGGAGCTAGTCAATTAAAAGAGATGAATATTTTGCTCTGATAGATTTGAGATATGATATCATGAAACAGGCTGACTCTAGATATGCAAATTAACAAAGAAAATTCTAAAATTATAACATTCGCCGACAAAATTTGAATACACTAGGTATTATAAAAAATCTTTAAAATCGCACTTTTGGATGTAAACCTTCGAGAAGCAGGAGACAGGGGTCGAGCCGGGTGCTGTAAATTCATGCGGAACACTTATTTCCTTCTTTTTTTTTAATACATTTTTTATGGTGTGGGATCGGAATTTTTTTAATTTTTTGTCGCTTTCACACATCAAATGGGAACCAAGCGCGCAGCAAGAACCAGAGAGGAATCCTTAAAATCCACCCGTCTTAGCTACAGACTGGCTCAATACCACTCTCCAAAACTCGAGACTGGTTTCCCCTTCAAATTTCCACATGTTTTCAAATTCACTCAGTTTGACTAGAAACAGGTTCAATTCCACTCGCCAAAGCTTGAGGCTGGTTTTCCATTCAAATTTCCGCATATTCTGACGTCCATGGGCTTCAGCTAGAGATGAGTTCCTCCCACACTTTTTATAGTTCCTCAATTATCCGAAAAATGGAGCATCTCTGTAATTTTCCTGGGACAAATGAAATGAAGAACAAATCCTAAAACCCCAGCCACAGGCGCAACTCGCAGGGAAGTCGAGATGGATTCCTTACAGACCGGTAAATGTTTTGGTTTCACTGAAATTCTTTACGGTTTAATAGCTAGGCATTATTTTAAAGGAGGGTCGAACTTTTGAAACTAGTGTTGTAGTGTGATCAGATTTTGATTAAGTTTCGGACTGGAAGGTGATTGTGACCAAATTTGTTTAAGTAAACCTTAATCCTCGTTGTTTTTCGATTTTTTTATGGCAGTGGCACACGCACTAAAGGAAGATCCTATGGCGCTCGACGAGCGGTGTGTGTGCGAAGATGCTGATTGACACGGTTCTTGAACAGTTGTGGGTTGTAATTTGGGCGAAACAAATGTCCTGGGAGCGAGTTCCACAGTGATGCAGCGCGCCAGACAAAGGATTTCTTGATTGAATAATAAGTTGGTCTAATGGTGATAAGATCCTTAAATACAAAACACAACAGAGAGTGCAATGGTCCCACGGAACACGAAAAAGCCTACGGGATACGTAAAGACACCTTCGGGACAATCCCCCCCCCCCTCCACACCAAAAGAACCTCGTGAGGCAATCTCCGTGGGCGGTATTTAAATATTTACTTATATTATATGCGTCCTGGTCAGATCTTACCCGCTACGCTCTCAAATTGTTACAAATTTTCCTTCCTCAGTAGTATACATGAGTAACGTGAATGTTTTGAGCGTAGAGCACCGTATAAGGGCGCATATTTTGGATGCCTATTATATTTATTAAACGGTCACGGTTTACTTCTTGGTGACAGAGCTTGAGTGAAATGCCGTAACTCAATTCTGGTAAATTATTTTTCTTCCTTATATACATTCTTCCTTTAATATATAAATTCGTTTCATTTTGTATTGATTCTTATTATATGTTAACGGTAAAGGTTATGTAAATTCATACTGCGTTTTCCTTAAACTGTACAAATAAAGAGAAAATAGGTCACTTAAGACATTTTAATGATTTGAGATAATCGGTTAACAAACATCTACTTAAGAACCTACTATCAAACAACGTGAATTTAACAGGGTCTTAACCGACAGTCGCGATAAATCATTCACTCCTGTTACGATCACGTCCAAAGAGCCTTGGCCTTTAGGAACAACAAATGTGCCTTGGGCAGGGGCGTTTCAATACTCTATGTATTTGTGCTGCAAAAGAGTGCTCTAAAATATATTTATGAGGCTCGCATTCACGACTTGTAGATCTTTGATCGTCTCTCAGAAGATTTAAACATTGACTTGTATTTTTGTTTTGGAGTCTGCGTGTCTGATGCACAAGAATTTCAAGGATTAAATTCACTCTTTTTCTTTGCACACTACTCGTCAACCACATACCATTCCATTTATCACCCAGACAAAGAATCCTTTGCTATATAGTATCAAGACTATATTTAATCATCTTCAATTGAGCATTAAGCAGGTACATGACGAACTTCAAGGGCACTGAAGTCGCTGCTCATTGGACAACCGTTAGATGGTGTCTCTGAGTTTTTCTGATACGCAAACGAGACCTTTTTGTTCCTTTTTTTGTTTGTTTTGTTTTTTAACTTTTAGATTATTTTTGTTTTTTTTTTAGAGCTACTTCGTATATTCACTTGTATATTTTATATCGGTCTTTGACGTGAATCAATTATTATAGTGACTGAGAGGACCAATAACTATGTACATTTTGCACATTTAAAATGTGGTTACTTACTGATATTTGTCATTTTTTTTAACCAGTATGCGTTTTTGTCACATTTTAATTAGCACTTCTGAAATTACCAGTTGCTGTCTCTTGTATCTGATGCTTCTGCATTGTAGTATTAATAAGTTTTGTCACCAAACGCACTGTATTTTGGGCAATACCGCAAGTTTTGAGTTTGGGTTTGAGTTTACCATCGGCGAAGAAATGGTTTTTCTTATGAATATCACATCCTAAAAATAAAACAAATATAAATTGAAGGTTTCCAACGAAAGGAGCCAATTTTAAATGCAAAAATTGTTAATAAGTAAATAAAAACTACCCATATATATGGAGATACTGAGAAGTCATAGCACTCGCTAAGGAGAAAACAAGCTTGGGTACACATGGATCTGAACTAACTGTTTCCTAAGAGGTATCAGTCAGTATCAGAAGGGGTGGCTACTAGCGGGCATTGCACTTAGACCACCAATTAGGCCCGTTGTGCACCCAGCCCGCATTAGAGAGTCTCCAGGATGACGGTCTTCCTTAAGAAAGCCCGCAGCATCTCCTTCAGACTAAGACGACGACGGCAACGCACGCACTGATTCTGGCTCAATCAGCGCCGCGCCAAAGATTCTGAATTTTGACCACGCCAAGGTGGTGCATTCCGTAAGTAGTATACCCTCAAAATGTTAACGGCGATGATGATTTTTCATCATTTTCTCGAAAATGATCACTGCTAGATTAATCAATGTTTTGAATATCACACATTTATTAATATCCTATTGACAATGACGAATTTAATGCACTAGTAATTTAACCAGTGCTTAAAGTAACTAATTGAAGTTTCAAAGTTGTGACCTTAAGATTGTAAAATTTGGCGGGGTTTAACTAAAACTAGTTTTAAAAATTTCACTCAGGAACAATCAAATATTCAATATGCACTTAGGAATTGTTTGTAGCAAAGGAGAGTAGAAATAAAACTTTTCGGTTTCGAACATTGTTTTTTGGTAAAATTATTTAGTACGTATGTGCTTAAGTATCGTACATACCTAAATCAATAAGAAAGATTTATTTGATTGGTACGTGTTCCTTGGAATTCCATTGTCTTCATTTACGTAATATGTTACTACGTTTCAACTGGCTGCGTATATCCAGTCATCTTCAGGCAAATTTTAAATTAGTTAATACTATATAGATACACCGATGCACGAAAGATTTAAATGCAGTCATGCATACAACGTGAGAGTTTTTGTAGGTGTTGAGGTAAGATTACATTTGGTTAATAACAGATTTCATTGCTGCAAAATGTTTGCTATAATAGTTAGGATTTTGATATATGTTGGCTGCTTCCTTGAATTTAATTTCTCCAATGTGACGATTTTAGAATAATTAACGTAGTTTTTAGTTCAAGTAACTCTTTAAGGAGTCACCTGGCTAAGACTAAATCCACCAGCCAGGACATAAAAAAGTGTGTCTACGAGATTGTAGGCGAATGTGACGATCCTCATGCTGGTGTCAAAAAATCACTAGAAATAAGGACCAATGAACGTCGTAGAAACACAACACGAGAAGAAACTGAGAAATCCGGTGGTTCTGACCACGCATGGATACATGGGCATTGGGTTATGTGGTCAGAAACCGTAGTAACATCGAAAACAAATTTATAGAAAATAGTTGGTTGTCAAGAAAATCGGTCTTTTTCGTTAAAATAGATCTAATATATTAATGTTAAGGAAAATCTTTGACATGTCATTCTCTTGGGCAACATTTACCCTTAATTTCCGATTTGCTAAAGTTTTAAAATTGCTAGCTTGACCTATGCATATCCCATTTTACATTTGCGTTAGAAGTTGGAATCAAATTGCTTTCCAGATGCCAATGTTTATTTTTAATAAATTAAATGAAAAAAAGTTTATGGATTATTCTAAATCTAAAGCGTGTCATAATGGGCTTGCCCTTAAGAATTTTTTTGATGACCAATATACATGATATTTTGCTAGTAACTTAGCGGAATGATTTTAAAATATTGAAAATAACAGTGTAGACAAAACGGATTATTCATGTCGTCCCTATGAGCTTCTCAGGATCAGTCAGGTTGCTGACTATTTTCCCTAAGCACATAAAATACATCTCAAATTTCTTCATCCCGTGGTCCCATTTTAACTGATCTTGTTGATC
>MU189596.1:23520-50434 GCA_016904865.1 Pissodes strobi | reverse complement strand
TGTAAAGTGTGATGGAAAAATTCATCCTGGTTGGTGCCTGCGCAACAAACAGACAGCTTTATATAAATATGCCATAGTCCAAGTCGGCGAAATTCGCTGTGTTTCGCTGGTACATGCGCAGTAGCCGTCTGCGCAAGTCTGGCTAAAGAGCTGGTATACCTACTGCCTACATAGTGAAGTGTTAGTTCAGTAGCACATCAGGCCTGGCACTGAGGAATTCACTCTCGGAATAGTTGGGGCAGTCTTTCCTTGATGATCTAGGGTAGAATTTGATGCAAATATCTCGGCAAGAATGTTCGCTTTTTCTTTGGCCGCTATTGAGCCACCGTCTTTGGTCAGTGGTGGGATACGTCTTTGACAAACCCTGATTGACTGCTTTGGTAACTGCCCAAAAGGATCTTGACCCGTCAGGACAGTTGAGAAGCTTGTTCTTAATCTGCTCGTCATATCCTACCTTGCTCTCATCAATGGCCCGCTTACACTGGTTTCTAGTCGTGATGAATATACTTCGATTTTCGGTTGTCGAATCCCGGCGCCATTTGCGGTAGGCGGCATTTTTAGCATTGACTGCTCTTGAGCAGTTTTTCTCAAATCATGGTTTACTGTTTAAGAAACGTTTCATAAAACAGGGGATGAAAGCTTCCATACCAGCTAAAATTAGTGGAGTTATCTCATCAGCAAATTCAGTGGTGTTTTGATTCCTAAAGCAGAAAACTTTCAAAGGAAAATAAAGGTAAAAGTCGCGAAGATCATGCAACTTTGCTGATTTGTAGTGCCAAACCTTTCAAGGCACCTGTGGCTCCTGTATTTTGATAGTAAGTTCACAGGTTGCTAAGATATCATTGTGGTCTGAATTCTGGGCCGTAGATAAGGTGGGGTTTAGGGGGTTTGAGCCACCTCCATGGTTCCAAAAAATGTTTGCCTCCGGCGGCCCTGCGGGACTTTTTAACTTAATTCATTACAAGTTTCCTTCCTACCTAACTTACCCCCCCCCCCCCCCCCCCACCTAAACCCCCCATGGAGAACGCCAAGCTACGGCCTTGGAACTGAAGAGTTCAACGGAGCTTGGACGGTTACTGTGTAGAGGTCAGGATTAGTGGTTAAGAATAGATTTAGAAGGCTAGCAAAGTCTTTTTGACGCTCAGGGATCCTGGTAGGACAATGTCAACCAGCTGAGTAAGTTCGTGACTTATAGCAAAGGACTCGGCTTCTCGTCTTTCATCGTCGTTTTTTTTGGAGTGTCTCAACCAGTCGAAGTTATGTACATTGTAGTCTCCTACTATGACAATTATTTCTACCGTTGGATAGTTGATCTGCAGAAAATCAATTTGATTGCTAAGATTTGAAAAAAGTCGTTTATATTGGTGTTCGTTAGGTGGCCTATACAAGCAACAAATGAATTTGGTTGCTCAATCTGTGCTTAATTTGAACCACATGACATCGAAGTCAGTTCAGTTCGTATGTTTCTTCTCGTTAACAACATAAATCGTCTCGTATAAAAACAGCTAATTCAGGGTTATGTCGAAATCTGGAGTAAAGGTCATACCCGGGTATATTTAAGTGAACATGTGTAGTGCTTCATTTCACTTTTGTTTCTGCTAGAGCTAAAATATGAGGCTTATTTGATGTTAGGTGCTGGTGGACCGAGTTAATATTTGTGTCGATGCCTCTTATGTTGCAGAAGTCCAATCGCAGTCTATTTTCTATTCTGTAGACGTTCAGGTCTGATGGACTCTCCAGGCCAGCCTACACCCGGAGATCCGAATGAGAGGCTATTTTACCTCCGGAGTATTTTGATCTGGGAGGCGCCATCATGCAATATTTTTCCTTTTTTTTCCATTATCGATGGTTAGAAGCAATGCCAAAAATATCTAGGAAGGAACTTCGGGACATTAGCTTCAAACTAACCTTAGTTAACTTTTTAATATATCATTGGGAAAAACAAAGTGGCGCAATAATCTGCCTTAATTTCCATTATTGCTAGAAACTTGAAATTCGTGAAGGAATGGTTAAATATATATAGCAGATTTTTGGAGATTTTGTTCTTAATTAAGCAAAGTAGATTACTATACTTACATTTCTCATAAATCCTTTAGTTAAAAAATGCCATTTAGTGCGGAATTTTTAGTAATGCCCATGGAGGTGAAATTGTAGTGTATCAAGAAACACTCGGTATTTCACAAATTAGATCTTTAAAACATCCCGACTAGCCCGAGGTCTAGACGAAGGTTATTTACATTACGCAGTTCACGTAGTGTTATTGTTTAGCTTGAATGAACGCGATGCCTGACACGGTCGGCAAGGCTAAGGTTAAAACCTTGCTTAGTCAACCTCGTCAGTGCAATGTTTTGATACACGACCGAGCCGTGAACCTATATCAATATAGGATATATAGTGAGACAATACATCTGATGTATTATAGTAAAAGTTAATACAGAAGTCTACAGTTACCTGGAGTATTTATTCGATAGTATAAAAGGAGTTCTACGTGGCGACCCTGCCATTCGCAACGTGTGTCGTGAGTTTTAAGTGTGCGGAGGTGAATCCTGTGTAATATGGGTACATCCAACTCTAAGCAAGCGGAGGTCACCGATACTGGTGTGGTGAACTCCAACTTCATAGTAGAGCAGGATGAAATCAGGATGCTGATGGACATGAGAATAGCGTTGTACGCTTTGGTGACAGCAGCTATGGCAGTCCTATTCTTAAAGCTAAGAGCAGCTTACCGGAAGAGGGTGAAGCGACAGCTATCTCGAAGTATGGTCATCAGGACGCAAGCAGCCCAAGTTTAGCAGCTCAAAAGGACAGCAGTTGTGGATGATTTTACATTTTTATTCAGCGTATTATTTTTTTTTTACTATTTATTATTAGCAGAGAAGATCCATTTTTTTATTAGTGTTTTACCATATTCTTACTATAATCTATATTATTCTTATCAATGTATTATCACTATTATTATCTCCGATAACGATTATTATTACGATTTATTTTACACATATGATAGTTATACCATTACACTATGACTATTTATTGGGGGATCCATACGACTGTAACATTACGTATAGATTTTATTTTTACTCCATTTTGCACAGTATTTTACCTATTTAGCCATTTTACCTCATAAGTCATATAATCCCAGCAATACTAGTAATTTTATTTTATGAACGATATAAAGTGGGAAGAGACCTTGTCCGGGATACAGGACATAAAAATTGCTATTATCAATGAATCAAAGAGAATTCTTAAAAAACAGACTCCGAAAGCGGAAAGCATTAAAACAGAAATCCGTGATAACTTACTAAACTTGTACAATAAATTTATCAAAGTTGTTCGTTGAGTTTACAAAACTGTAAGCGATGAGCAGGTACTTATAGTTAAAAAACTTTTCACTTCAATAAGGGACAAAGTAATAAGAGCGGTATCAAGTGTTGAAGGCCCTATATAAGATTCCTACCTCTTGTATAGAATATATTGACCCTGAAGTATTGGAAGAGGACATTGAAGAAGCAGAATCAGAAGAGGATACGCAAACAGATTGCAAAATGGCTATGACAAACGCTGAATTTTTCAAGCAAAATCTTCCCAGCAGAGTTCGATGGCTCACCCGACAAACTACAGATCGTCATTGACGCCCTTAAACTCTTACAAGTAAATGCCGAAAACCACGAAGCCAATGCAGTAGCCTACATAAAGACAAGACTAATTGGGAAAGCCAGAGACCTAGTAGAAGCAAGTGCCACCCTAGCTTCAATAATAGACAAACTTAGCAGGAATTAGGGTAGAAAGCTCACAAATGACCAGTGCAAAACTGTTTGGCCTCAAACAGAGCAACAAAGATAAATTTAGGTTTGCCACAGAGATCGAAGAACTGGCACAAAAGCTAAAGAAAGCATACATCCACGAAGGAGTCCCGGTAGCAGTAGCCGAAACCTACGCTACAAACGCAACAGTTAAGGCCCTTATAACGAATTCAACCTCGGAAAAAGCTAAATTGGTCATGGAAGCTGGAACATTCAGCAACTGCCAAGAGGCATTATCTAAGTTCTTAAATATAAACGACGAGACACCAACAAACTCAGTGCTATACACAAGACCACTTTACCCAATCAGAAACGCCATGCCATTTAGAAGAGGCAATAGAGGTAATTATCGAGGTAATTATCGTCCAAATAACGCACAGTACAACGGACAAGACAATAACTGGAGAACACAACAGAATTACAACAGAAATGATCATACCTACAGAGGCAGAGCCAATCATTATGCGAATAGAGCCAGAGGAAACCAGCAGTATATTCCTAGAGGAAACGGCGGATACGTAAGGCAGCTGGCAATAGTAGACAATACGGAAAACTCCGACGACCCTCAGATAGGTCCAGAAAGGGGGTCGTAAATATCTTTAATTTGGACCTCACACTTTCGAACTTTGTAGCTATTAACTCAGAGATGACCGGAAACGACAAGATTGTACTTCTTATAGACACTGCACTGGTGCAGATATATCGATTTTCAAAAGAAAGAAAATAAACCCACTGCAAGTAATAAACAAAACCGAAGTCTGCAAAATAAAAGGAGTCACAGATGGTGCGACAGCGGCAATAGGTACTACAAAAACAAAACTTTACTTCGGAGAATATCAAGTAAGTCACAAATTTTATGTTTCCTATTCCCGCAGACGGAATCCTAGGTAGAGATTTCATAGCAAAAAATCAATGTCACCTAGATTATGCCAATTGGACGATGGCCGTAAAAATTGGAAATCGGTTCGTCAACTTACCCATCCACTCAGGCCCATCAGAAAACATCCTCACAATTCCTCCAAGATGTGAAATAATAAGAAAAATAAAAAATCTGAAACGCCTAAAAGGAAGTTCAGTGGTTTTAAACAAAGAAATGTCCCCAGGTGTTTTTATAGCATCCTCAATCGTGTCTGAAGAAAGTCCTTTTGTGAGAATTTTAAACACAACGTTCGAAAGTGTCACAATAAAAAGCGAAGACATAGAAACAGAAAGTTTAGAAAACTATCAGATTTACAACATAAATATGACAATAGAAAATAGAGAATCAGTTTTACAACAAGAATTAAACAAGCAGATACCAGACTTAGCAAAAACTGAAACCATTGCTCTATGTAAAGAATTTTCCGACATTTTTGCTCTAAGTACGGACAAATTAACAGCAAATAACTTCTATAAACAAAAATTAAAATTGACAGACCAAAATCCTGTGTACATCAAGAACTATAGAATACCGCATGCTCAAAAAGACGAAATAAACAATCAAGTGCAAAAATGCTACAAGACAAAATTATTGAACCATCTACAGCGGAATACAACAGCCCGATATTACTCGTTCCAAAGAAATCATCAAATGGCAAAAAAGCGTGGAGACTTTGCGTAGATTTTCGGGTTATAAATCAAAATAAACTAGTGGCTGATAAATTCCCTTTACCTAGAATAGACGCCATATTAGATCAACTAGGAAGAGCCAAATTTTTTTCAACCCTAGATCTCACAGCAGGTTTTCATCAGATTCCGCTGGAAGAAAAATCCAGAGACGTTTTAATTATTCTTTGCATTTGGGCTGGCCAGCCAAGCAAAAAAAAGAGTCTATATTATATAAATATTTTAACACAAAAAAAGAGAGTTTATATCATATAAATATAAATAATAATATAACAATACTAATATATAAATATTTTAGCAGTCAAGAGAAAAAATATCCAGCAGATTGAGTAAAAATATTCATTATTACTGAAATGAAAAGAACAACGTGCAATGTTGGTATTTTACCAGTCAAGCAATTAGATACATAACAGCAAGATATATAAACATTCCAACGTTTCATTCATCATTGTTATTATTATGTAATCGCATAAAACTACATATAACATTGTATAGTTTAGCTTTTAGATGCTCCAAAATGTAATGTATTAATTAGGTTTATTCGAATGTCCTCGTTTTTGCAACAACAAAAACGATGAGCATTCACAAAAGAGGGGAGGTGTAGTGTATCAAGAAACACTCAGTATTTCAGAAATTAGATCTTTAAAACATCCCGACTAGCCCGAGGTCTAGACGAAGGTTATTTACATTACGCAGTTCACGTAGTGTTATTGTTTAGCTTGAATGAATGCGATACCTCACACGGTCGGCAAGGCTAAGGTTAAAACCTTGGTTAGTCAACCTCGTCAGTGCAATGTTTTGATACACGACCGAGCCGTGAACCTATACCAATATAGGATATATAGAGAGAGAATACAAGACTGAGTAACATTGTTACGTGTACGTAGATTATAAGAATGTACATCATGTAGCTTTACCATCTGATGTATTATAGTAAAAGTTAATACAGAACTCTACAGTTACCTGGAGTATTTATTCGATAGTATAAAAGGAGTTCTACAAAATAAACATTTTCTAATAATTTCTTTCAAACGACAAATACGTGTACTTTGGCGTTAATCGTTTAACATTAAATAATATAAAATAATGAAAAATTTAAAAGTCTGACCATTTGTTCAAGGTTGTAAAAAAGTTCTTTTGTCTGCAAACGTTAGAAAAATATCACTTTTTATCATTTAATAGTTCAAGTAATTATTTCACTTCATATGATAAAGTGGTTTATCCAATCAGCAATTTGCAAGTCCGGAAACTACTG
The DNA here is from genome assembly GCA_016904865.1 of Pissodes strobi. Taxonomy (NCBI): domain Eukaryota; kingdom Metazoa; phylum Arthropoda; class Insecta; order Coleoptera; family Curculionidae; genus Pissodes; species Pissodes strobi. Next base: position 43,774 of record MU189596.1, on the reverse strand, counting down.
ACGAGTCACAAAAAGTGTCAGTTTTACGCCTAGTCGCCTTATAATATAATATACTATTTTAAATACATTTTTGGAATTATTTTTAAATATTAGCAAGCCACAATGATGCACTTTCAAATATTCCACACAGAAACGCTTCTTGCAATCGAAAAGTGGGATAATATCGTAATACTAAATGGCTTTAGTTAAGATACCCTTATACCATAAACCGTATCAAATCGAAAATATTCCAAGTGCTCTTTTATGTATAACTTGTTATCATTACCACCCTGAACCCACCTTATTTTGCAACTGCTAATCGATTGAATTCTTTTTAGACCTCAACATAAATGTTAATAGACAGGACACGAGCGATCATGTTTGTACTCTTCCAGGAGAACCAAGAGATATTTTGACAAAGTACATTGACAGTGGTATATTTGTGCATTTAAGACGGTGGATTAAAAGGTTTGACATAGTAATTAATGTTATGCTATTTAGTGCGTACTAATAGAATTATTATTTTATATGTATCTTTGTCAGAGCTAGCATAACCATTCTTATATAGGATTTCTATATATTTTTTAAATGTACCGCCACGTATACACCGTTTAGTGAGACCTTGAAACACCGGCAGCACTGGTGTAAAATATCATTACTTCTCGGTGCTAGTAATGATTGGTTATTTTTCGAATCAATGCTTGTAGCACTAAGTGATTTTTATGATGCTGACGAAGTAGAACAAGATTCTCTAGGATATGATCCCTCAGAATCCTTGAATGCTGATCACGAAAATGACGTTGTTTCAGAAGATTCATTAACACAAAATGCTCAGGTAAATAGTTTCAATGATTCCATGTTACGTGAATGCATCGAAAGAGCTTCGAAAATAGCGCATTTCTGGTGAGCATTGCATTTCCAAAACCTTCACTCTTATACATAAAAACAGAAAAACTAGTTCCCATTTTAACCCAAAAGTGATCGTTTTAAATAAACAAATTGACATAAAGGTAAACAATAACAATCCTTCTCAATTTGACCGCTGGAAGTTTTTGCACAACTATACAATAAACCTTATGCATATACTTATGAAGCTGTTTTCCTCTTGTTTTTCCTATTGTCCACCAAATTTAACCTATAGTATCACCTGTATTTGTCAATAAATGTCCTGATAGGCCTAGGACGAGAAGGGTGTTCTCTGTGTTACCCTTATCCCCTTGCATTAATGTAAAGCATAGGAATATTTAACAGACCAAATGGCGGCACTGTTCAGGTGTTTTAAGAAAAGGCTTGGTAACCTGATATGTAATGTTTGCAACAACATATATATCATAAAAGTTGCTTGGAATGAACGCGGCATTCGATAATCAACTATAATTTTATTTGGTGCTCGAAAGTATGTATAGATTGCACCGAACATCATAATAATGAAAGCTTGCATAGCGATGTAGGCGATGGGCCCGCCCCCCAAGAGGTTTTTTGTTGTTATTGCGTAATAAAGGGTGTCAATATTACTATAACAAATTGTGTCACAAAAGCAGAGCGTGATGCAAGCAGTTCGAATCCCATAAACTATTGGAAGTTGTAAGTGAATTTATCATGAGTTATGTCGTACGTCGGACACATTCACCTTTACGGGCCGCTTTCTGCGCAGGGCCTTATACCCACCAATTGAATTACATGCTGCATGACGCATCTTGGATTCTACACATATAACTCCATATTTAACGTCCATGAAACTAACACAGTCGCATACGAGACAAATGATAAGAAGACTAAAAAAATGTTTTAACAATCCCATCAGGATCATACTATATCGATGATATTGAAAAAACAATGCAGACTGACAGCTTTGAAGACGTCCACTGCAGATTCTGATGATGGTCGTAAATTATTTTCACTATGAGCCAATAATCGCATATAACAATATATAATTTGTTTGAGTGGGCGAAACAGGAAACAGCATTGGCAAAATTTTGGGATTCGATCGGTCAGTGTTAATAAAGGGATTAAAAGACGAATCAATATTTCCCGGGGATATTATGGAAGTTCGTGTTGTGCGGATAGATTGCAATACTACTACTATGGTATACATCGATTCAAAAGAATGTCATGCATCATTCGAATTTGATATTGAGGTCGAGCCGGTTTGTAAAATAACGAAGGAACTTGCAAATCTTATTGACAAGCCATTGGTGCCATAGGAACGTTTGATTATCGGTTCGGTTCAAATGACAAAAATAAATTAAACCTAACTGAAACTAACCGAAAGTTGATTGAACGACTAACCCAGACTAACCAAAGGTACCCAAAATCACTGAAAAGGGTTAAATTGTATCGGAACAGATTTAAAAAAAAATAGAAGTAAGTTAAAACTAATTCAAACCGAACCTTGGCGAATAACCATATCTAACCAAAAACATTAAGATTGGTTATAACGTATCGGATCCTGTTCAAATTACTAAAATAAATTGGAACTAACTGAAACTAACCGAGAGTTGATTAATCGACTAACCAAAAGTAATCAAAAGCACCAAAAAGGGCTAAAACGAATCGGAACATATTAAAAATATTAAAACTAACCAAAACGAATCGTATTTTGGCGACTAACCAAAAACATTAAAACTGATTCAAATGACTAAAATAATTTAAAACTAACTGATACTAATTTAAAACTAACTGATATTAACCGAAAGTTGATTGAACGACTAACCAAAATTAACCAAAAACACCAAAAAGGGCTAAAGCATATCGGGACAGTTTAAAATATTAAAGTATGCTAAAACTAACCCAAATTAACCGAATTTTGGCGAATAACTAAAAATATCCAAAAACATTAGAATTGGTTATAACGTACCGGAACCGGTTCAAATGACTAAAATAAATTAAAACTAGCTGAACTTAACCGAAAGTTGATTAAGCGACTTACCAAAACTAACCAAAAGTATCAAGAAGCACCAAAATGGGCTAAAACGTATTAAAAATAACCCAAATTAACCGAACTTTGGAGACTAACCAAAAACATTAAAAATGGTTATAAGGTATCGGAACCGGTTCAAAGGACTAAAATAAATTAAAACTAACTAAAACTAAACGAAAGTTAATTGAATGACTAGCGAAAACTAACCAAAAGCACCAGAACGTGCTATAATGGAATAGATTGCACAAATTAAAGTATGTTAAAACTAACCAAAACGAACCGAATTTTGGCGACTAACCAAATCTATTAAATTTGATTATAACGTATCAGAACCAACTCAAATGACTAAAATAATTTGAGACTAAGTGAAACTAACGACTAACCAAATCTATTAAAATTGATTATAACGTATCAGAACCGGTTCAGACGACCTATATAAGTTGAGACTAAATGAAACTAACTGAAAGTTGAGTGGAAGACTAACCAAATCTATGATAATTGATTATAGCGTATCGGAACTGGCTCAAATAAGTAAAACAAATTGAGATTAAGTGAAACTAACCGAAATTTGAGCAGACGTCTAACTAAAACTGACCAAATCTATTAAAATTGATTATAACGTATCAGAACCAACTCAAATGACTAAAATAAGTTAAGACTAAGTGAAACTAACCGAAAGTTGATTCGACGACTAACCATAAATAACCTAATCCATTAAAATTTATTATAACCTATCGTAACCGGTCCAAGTGACTAAAATAAGTTGATGCCAAGTGAAATGAACCGAAAGTTGATTAGACGACTAACCAAAACTAACCAAATCTAATAAAATTGATTATAACGTATCGGAACCGACTCAAATGACTAAAATAATTTGAGACTAAGTGAAGCTAGAAGTTAATTGACGACTAACCAAAACTAACCAAATCCATTAAAATTGATTATAACGTATCGGAACCGGTTCAAATAACTAAAATAAGTTAAAACTATGGAAAAATAACCGAAGGTTGATTGGGCGACTAACCAGAACTAACCAAATCTATGAAAATTAATTATAACGTATCGGAACCGGCTCAAATAAGTAAAATAAGTTGAGACTAAGTGGAACCAACCGAAAGTTGATTAGACGGCTAACCAAAACTAACCAAATCTAATAAATATGATTTTAACGTATCTACATCGACTCAAATGACTAAAATAAGTTGAGACTAAGTGAAACTAACCGAAAGTTGATTCGACGTCTAACCAAAAATAACCGAATCCATTAAAATTGATTTTAACTTATCGTAACCGGTCCAAATGACTAAAATAAGTTGATACTAATTTAAATGAACCGAAAGTTGATTAGACGACTAACCAAAACTAACCATATCCATTAAAATTGATTATAAAGTATCGGAACCGACTCAAATGACTAAAATAATTTGAGACTAAGTGAAACTAACCGAAAGTTAATTGAACAACTAACCAAATCCGTTAAAATTGTTTATAACGTATCGGAACCGGTTCAAATGACAAAAATAAGTTGAAACCAAGGGAGATTAACCAAAAGCTGATTGGACGACTAACCAGAACTAACCAAATCTATGAAAATTGATTATAACCTATCGGAACCGGCTCAAATAAGTAAATTAAGTTGAGACTAAGTGGAACTAGCCGAAAGTTGATCAGACGACTAACCCAAACTAACCAAAACTAACTAAATCTATTAAAATTGATTATAACATATCGGAGCCGACTAAAATGACTAGAGTAAGTTGAGACGAAGTGAAACTAACTGAAAGTTTATTGAACGACTAACCTAAACTAACCAAATCCATTAAAATTAATTAAAACTTATTGGAACCGGTTCATATGGCTGAAATAAATTAAGACTAAGGGAAACTAACAGAAAGTTGATTGGACGACTAACCAAAGCTAACAAATCTATTACAATTGATTATAACGTAACGGAACCGGCTCAAACAAGTAAAAAAATTTGAGACTAAGTGAAGGTAACCGAAAATTGATTAGACGACTTGCCAAAACTTACCAAATCTATTAAAATTGATTATAACGTTTCGGAACCGACTCAAATAACTAAAATAAGTTGATACTAAGTGAAACTAATCGCGTTAGATCGAGGATTGAGAGACAAATCGAATGCAGTTTTTACAACCACCACTAATGTTATAAATTGTGAAAACGAATGAAACTTGAAGTAATATGCATTTATGTGGTATATTTTGGTAAACTAAATTTACGTAATCTGCTAAAAGCCAATTTTTACATTGGATTGTGTTAAGGGCGGGTGAAGGTGACTTTTAGTTTCTCATGACAGACTAGTCGTGTTTTATTTCGTTAGATCGAGGAATGTGAGACGAATCGAATGCAAATGGCCTTTTGCTTTTTACGACCACACTTGTAACGTTATAAACTGTAAAAATGAGCGAAACTTGAAGCAATATGCATTTATTTGGTATATTTTGGTTAACTAAACTTACGTAATGTAACCTGATCTCACCCAAACTTCTATCAACTCTTATATTTCCACACAATTATGAGTTTTCTCAGATCTCAAATTTAATAAGCGTTGCATTCTGCTTCGGCATTTCCAATGTCTCCCCCGGTTGCATCTTTGTGAAGGACTGTGAATTTTTTAATAGTCTTTCTCTCTGATAACCTTTTGAAATCCTGAAGAAGAGGATTGTATAAACGTAGGCCAGCAAAAATTTGGGATTTTTTTGAAATATTCGTGGTTGTGTCGCTGAATACAGAATTTGTCCTGGTATCTTGTGGCATAATCATGAAAATCTCCATTAACAACAAAGTTAGATCTATTTTTTTTTATTTTGGTATCATAAAGAAGTCTTTTCGATACGCAAAGTAGTGTCGAAAAGAAGCTCTTTTCGACACTATTTTTGTTGAATGGATGCTATGATATTAACAAAATTGGTTCAATGTCAAAGCTCACTAGCAAAAATTTTAACACCGTTTTGAATGGGATTCCTAATAATACAGACGTCAGAAGTGACAAGATGGCCATCCAACTTTTGATCGCGACTTGAATAAATTAATGTTTTTCATTAAAAAAACCTGCAAAATAGAAAAAATAGTATAAAATACACGTTTTAAAAGACATTTAGCGCACTCGCACGTTAGAAAACTCACTGCAAGCGGGTCGTTTCCTAATTACATGCTCGTGCGAAAAAATATGGTCTTTTAAAACTAGTATCTTAATATACTATTATGAACGTATGTTAAAATATTAAGTAGATAAATGGAAACTACAGTAAGTATTTTATAATTTTTAAAAGTGTCCCTACAACTAGCGATAAAGGCTAGGTCGAACATCAGTCGGAGGATTCGTTTCTGTGCAATGAGTACCCTTTCGACATCACGAGCCTGTCCCCACACAACAATGTTGTATGACATTGTTGAATAAGCTAAAGAATAATAAACATTGAGTAATGCCTTTCTATTATGTGAGTTTTTTAAGGAGCTTAACATGAAAAAAAATTTGCTGAGCTTTGAGCATACGGACTCAATATGCTGGCACCAGGACAATTGACTATCGATCGTAATACCCAAAAATTTGGCTGTCTTTTCAATTCTAACGATATGACCGCCAAAATCAAATGACAGGTGCCTAACAGTTGAGATCTCCAGGCAGACTGTTTTACTACAGTTAATCATATTATTGTTACTATTGCACCATTCGGCTAATTCAGAGAGTATGATCTTTACATCTTCAAGCAGAACTTGGCAACACCTATTTGACACAACTATCGTGGTATCATCACAGTATTGAAAAACCATGCCCTTGGTGATATGTTCAGGAAGGTCATGTACAAAGAGTAGGAAAATTAGAGGCGCCAGAATACTGCCCTGTGGAGTTCCCAGATCTAAATCTTTAATGTCAGAAAGAAAATTCTTAAATTTTACTGCCATCTTACGATTTGACAGAAATTTTTTTATATGTTTCAAAAAGCCTCTTATTCCCAGTTGTTCGATTTTTTTCACTACAAAGTCTTTATTAACGACATCAAATCCTTTAGTAAAGTCAAAGAAAAACACAATCACAGTCTCGTTGTTATCTTGTTTATTGTAAATATGCTGCAGTAGGTCCGTGCACCCCAAAGCAGTCGAGAATCCTGGACGGAAGCCATACTGCCGATTAGAGAGCACATTGTTTTGGTTTAAAAATAAGAGAAGCCTGCCATAAAGTATCTTTCAAAAACTTTGGAAAATATGCTTAAGATGGAAATTGGGCGGCACTGTTCAACATTTTCACGATCACCCTTTTTAAAGATAGGGGTAACGGATGCAATTTTCAGTTTTTGTGGAAATTCCCCTGTGAAAAGTGATAAATTGTACAGTTCAACTAAGATGAGAGAGATATCATAATTAATTGATTTGATCAATTTTATGGGAATGCCGTCAAGACCAGAGGAATTTTTGTTTGGGAGGGCTTTGATTACAGATGTAACTTCATCGTACGCAATTGGATTAATAAAGATACTCTTTGTGATTGAGGTTTTGCTGGTAGTGCATTGTGAAGATAGGTTGCCCTGAAAATGACCTAGAAGTTTGTCCTGAATGCCAGTAGACAAATATGTGCAAAAAACATCGGCAATTTGGGAGGCGTCTTTGTACACCTGATCATTGTAAGAGATTTCCGAAACACAGGTGCCTTTTTTGTCCTTTCCGTTCAGATAATTAATAATATTCCATGTCTCTCGTATTTTGTTTTTAGCATTACATATTTTGGTGCTATAAAAATTGCCGTTTTCATTTTTAATCTGGTTTTGAATTTGTTTTTTCTTAATCTTATATTGGTCAATTACATTTTCATCGTTGGTTCTATTTTTTAACCAGCAAATTGTCTCTAGGTTTTTTAGCTGAATTTTTATTTCATTTGAAAGTGGAATTTTTTGTTTTTTGTTATTAAAGTTAACCTTTTTTAACGGTAAGCTAGTTTCGTAGCACCATATGAAGCTGTCCAAAAAAGCACTAAACTCTTTGTCTATGTCATTACTTGATAATTATTCAAAGTTTAAGGGCTTAAACCGGAATAAAAATTCATTAATATTTTCATCAGAAAAATAACGCATATATTTAGAATAGTTTTTAGTATCATTATTAACTGACTGGCAGTAATCATACCTCAAGATTTGGCAATGATGATCGGATATGCCAGGATCATAATTTAATACGCTTTTCACCATTTCAGGCTTGTTAGATGTCAAAAAATCTAAAACAGAGAAAGTCGTATGACCGTTTCGAGTCTGTATACGTGTTGGTGCATTGACGAGAGAGACCAGACTATAGGATTCAAAAATATCAATAAGGAGTTTTTTGTTTAAATTTGGATTAATTCTTGTATTTGGGTTAAAGTCGCCGATCAATAAAATATTGTCAAACTTCTCAAAAGCCTTAGTTAATATTCTACATAATATCAATATAAATGATTCAAAGTCATTAGTAGTGGGTCTGTACATATTTATTAAACATAATAATATGTTGTCAGTAATACAGGAGCATTTCAAAATCATCTCTACTGATAGTTTGTTAATATACTCAACAGGAAAAAAGTTTTTTGATAGATTGTGTTCCATATAGATTGCAGATCCGCCGTGTATGTATTGAGTGAGAGAAATGTGAGTTAATAATTTAAAATTTGTAAGATTTATAGACTCAATATCACTTTCACTTTGTAAATACCAGTGTTCAGTAAGGCATACAATGTTTAGGTTATGTTTACTAATTAGCACTTCGATTAAATTAATCTTGTTTGAAAGACTTTGTACGTTTAAGTGCATTAAGGAAATAGATCTATTTAACTCAGTTTACAGCTGCTTCAGTTATTGACGAGGAGTCGGCAGTTCTCTCCCTTGAAAACCCACCCTTCGGGCAGGAGGGAAATGGAATCATTTAACTGCGGCTCCCGCTGGCGAAATTTCAGGATCGTACACTTTGTTTACATCATTAATCGGAAATCACACTAAAATTTTATTTCCAGAGCTGAGTTTTTAAGAAAATCACCCAACATATTTTCGGACGTACCCGCGATAAACGTGTAAGTATCGACACTTCGGTATCGTTTGGATGGTACTAGTGTTTACACTATTGTTCCGTCCGATAACAGCCTTTGGTTTGTTGGCATATCGATGTGAAGGTCGAGTAGTAGATTTTTTGGGAATCCGAGATTGCATTAGTTACTTGTTCATTCGAAATTACTTGATTGCTGATGTTCAGTTGCCGATTTGCAGGTGTCGCCCAGGAAGCGGGAAGCGGCGTAGTTTTTTTACCAGAATAATATTTACGGGACGCAGATGGCGCTGCGTTCACATTGTCATTAGGAGTTACAGGTTGACTACGCAATAATGATATAACAGTTCTTTGATTTTCTAGCCGGCATTCGAGTTGCTGAGTAATTATCGATAGACTGCTCATCTTTACCTTGAGAACTTCCAGATTGATTCTTTGCTTAATGCAGGAATCGGTCGCGTAAAAGTCATTATTTGGCGCAAAAACATCTTTAGCGTTAGAGATATATTATACGCTTTATTTAATTTACTCGTGAATTTGAAATACATTTAGTTTTGGCAGGGCCGAACATCAAGAGAGAGTTAAAGATTTATTCTTGAAAATCTAAATTACAAAAGTAAACGGAATATACGATATCAACAAAAATATGAAACAAGCAGAGCTCTCTACCTAGGGTTGTGTAACTAAACGCGGACCGAAGAATACTAAATGTTATTTTTACGTTAAGACCGAAAATAGGCCTGCTTATGGTGGATGGCTCCGGGGATGAGACAGACGAGGCTCATGATACATGGGCCTGCGAAGAGTCTCGCCAAGGCACGTCTGTAGGCGGAGGCGCGACCTGGGTGGCTGGAACGATGGTGTAGCTGTGTTGCAGAGTCTGCGGTGGGGCGGCGACGTCTTCCAAGTCTTCTGATAACATAAATGCCGATTTCAGACGTTCTATGCTGACTGTGACGTCACGGCCGTGCATGTGGATGATGAACGTCTTATCGAAGATTTTCCGGCAACCCCTGGTGTTGGTCGAAGTTCTTGCATATGTTCTCGCAGTTTCTTAATAAACTCAGGTACGCTGCTGTCTACCTGACAATTTGCGGAGAGAAATTCCCCGGGGAGTCGGATGGTCTGTCCATAGACCATATCCGCAACACTGGACTGGAGGTCTTCTTTCCAAGCACAACGAATGCCTAAGAGGACTGTTGGTAAGGCGTCGATCCATCGCTGGGTGGGGTGGCACCTGATAGCGGCGATGGGATCGCTCTATCATGCCATTTGCTGCAGGATGATATGCCGTGGTGCGCAGGTGAGTTGTACCTGTCAAGCGGTTCAGGTGCTTGAACAAATGCGACTCAAATTGACGGCCTTGATCGGTTGTGACTCTTAGAGGCGTGCCAAACCGACATATCCAATTTTTGTAGAAGGTTCGGCTACAGTTGCAGCTTCTTGGTCCTGCAGGGGAACAGCTTCAGGCCAACGAGTAAAGCGGTCAATTGTCATGAGGCAGTAGCGAAACCCATTAACTGTTGGCATTATCACAATGTCCATGTGTATATGCTCAAACCTTGCTAAAGGTGGCATGAAAGGAACTATGGGTGTAACAGTGTGACGGCTTATCTTTGCTCGCTGACACTCCAGGCAAGTTTTAGCCCAAGCTCTGCAGTCTTTCTTGATGGATGGCCACACAAAACGTTGCGTTACCCTCTTGACAGTTGCATTGGCTCCGGGATGAGAAAGGCGGTGGACAGTGTCAAATGCGGCTCTCCTGAAAGGTTTGGTAATAAACGGTCGAACTGCTGCAGTAGAAACATCTCATAATAATAAGGTATTGATTCCGGGAATCTGCATCCGCTTCAACTGCAGAGAAATGTTCTCCTGTTGCCATTTCTAGAGTTCGATGTCGTTTTCTGCGATGTAGCGAGGGCTTCAAAGTCTAGAATAAATTCTAGTTCTTCAATGCGCGATAAAGCATCTGCCACTACACTGTCTTGACCGGAAACGTGCCGAATATCGGTGGAAAATTGGCCAATAAAATCTAAATAGCGGAAATGTCGTGGTGAGCACTGGCTTGCTTTTTGACGAATGCAAATGTTATAGGCTTATGGTCTGTAAAAATTGTAAATTGTCTTGCTTCTGCCATATGACGAAAATGATGAATTGCGAGGTATATTGCCAAAAGTTCGCGATCGTAAGCACTATATTTTTGCTCGGCAGGGTTAAGTTTCTTCGAAAAGTCAAAGTCAAAGTCAAAGTCAAAAATTCTATATTACAAAAAATACTTAGGAGTATTTAACTTAGGGGCTGCCATGCACCTTCGCTCCACTGTTGTAGCGCGGCACCCACGGAGAATTCCGACGCGTCACAAAAAATGGCGAGAGTCGCGTCGAATTTTGAATGAGCAAGGAAAGCAGCCTGTGCAAGGCTCTCTTTGGTGGCTTCAAAAGCCGCGGGTGCCACAGGTGTCCAATTAACGGGTGTTTTACCCTTAACATTGTTTTTTAAAAGTTCATTTAACGGAGCTTGCGTTACGGCAGCTCTAGGTAAAAATCTGCGATAAAAGTTTATCATACCTAGAAACTGACGAAGCTTTTTCGCTGTATCCGGTCGCGGAAATGTCCGAATCGCGTGCACTTTCTCGGGTAACGGGCGAGTACCTGCTTCGGAGACTAGGTAGCCAAGAAAAACCACTTCAGCTTGACCGAACACGCACTTCGCGGCGTTAATTACGACTCCATATTTCATTAGTCGCTCGAAAAGAACCTTTAAATGACGTAAATGCTCTTCTGGTGATGTCGAGGCGATTAAGATGTCGTCGATATACGCGTAACAAAAATCTAGTCCGTGAAGCACTTCGTCGATAAAACGTTGAAAAGTTTGTGCCGCGTTCCGAAAGCCAAAAACCATATATCGATATTCAAACAGCCCGAAAGGAGTTATAATCGCGATTTTCGGAATGTCTTCTTCGGCTACCGGGATTTGGTTATACGCGCGCACTAAATCCACTGTCGAAAATATTGTTTTTTCGCGAAGGCACTGGGAAAAGTCTTCAATGTGCTTGATAGGATAGCAATCAGAGATCATTCTAGCGTTGAGTCCGCGGTAATCCCCACATAGTCTCCATTCGTCCCCGTTTTCCTGCGCTAGGTAAAGAGGTGCTGCCCAACAGTTTTCGGAGGGTCGTGCGATTCCTAATTTGAGCAGCGTATCAAATTATTTCCTGGCAGCTTGGTATTTAACCGGAGCGAGTCGACGTGGTTTGTGCGAAACTGTTAGTCCAGGGGTGGTCGCGATGTGGTGCTTCGTTGCGTGACGGATCGTTTTAGGAGTTCCTTCTGGGCGAGTAATGTCTGGAAACTGCTTTAACCAGTCGTGAAATTGAGACGAGCCCATGACCGTTTTAATGGAAGGTATACTACACTCCGTCACCTCTCCTGGAAAAGTAAGCGTAGTGGTAGAATCGACTAGGCGTCCACTAAGTAGATCCGGAAGTAATTCATAATATGCCAGAAAATCTTCTCCGAGAATGGGTTTAGAAGTGTCGGCAACTACAAACCTCCAAGTGAAATCTCTGCGTAGGCCGAGATCGAGTGTTAAAGTACAGGTACATAAGTCGTTATGTTAGTTCCATTAACAGCGGAAAGTACATAGGGTGACTTTTCACGCGGTTCTCGAAGTAGGTGATGAGGGTAAACACAGAGATCTGCTCCTGTATCCACTAAAAACTGCACATTGGTTGACTTGTCTCGAACGAATAAACGGCGGGATTTAAGTAGGCAATGATCGCTACCGCCGAAACGATTTCCAGCTTCCTTTTCCGACTCCCACTCACAAGGCTGATTGCAACTTTTAGCAGCTTGACCAAATTTATAATGGTGTCAACACATGCGGGATTGAGAGCGGAAAGAGTGTCCTGGGGTAGATGGACGCGGAGGACTGGAACCGGAACGCGATCGATTTCGCTCAATGTTCGTTAATCGTGTCTCCATCGAACCAAGGCGCACTATCACTCGTTCCAAGTCTATAGCGAGCCTCTGGATGTCGCTGGAGTGGCTGGTGGTCGGAGCACTCGATCGATGGACGTGACGATAAAATATCGTAGACGCGATCGGCGGTTTCTGCTGCTTCGGCCAAAGTGTTACTTGTAGAAATAGCAATAGTGGTTTGTATGTCGGTAGGACTCTGCCAAATGGTTCGTACTAGTGAATCTGGAATTACTATACCTGCTAAGCTTTGAAGTCGTCGAAGGAACTGTGATGGTTTGTCGTCGTTCATTTGTTCTTGCTGGAGAAACTGCTTTGTTTTCTCCTCCTGTGACGTACGTAACCGCTTGATCAAGCCTTCTTTCAGTCGATTGTACGAGTTTGCATCAACTGGTTGCACAATAATGTCTCTTTTTTCACTACTAAATCGGGGGGTAGTGCCTTGAGTACACTTAGATACCTTTTTGCGTAGTCGTTGATGGATTCAGAGGTGAATTGTAATTCCACCATGGTAAACCAAATTTCCGGGTCTGCCGGGTTGAATTCCGGGAGCGGAGTGGCGACAGAAATCATTCTAGCCGGTAATTCATCCACGTCATTAAGCATTATCGTAAAACTCGCATAACTGCCACAAAAATACACAAATAACTCACGAGATCACGTTGGGGTCACCACTTTAGCGTTAGAGATAGACTATACGCTTATTTTAATTTACTCGTTGAAATACGTTTAGTTTTGGCAGGGCCGAACATCATCATTTATTCTTGAAAATCTAAATTACAATAGTAAACGGAATATACGATATCAGCAAAAATATGAAATAAGCAGAGCTCTCTACCTAGGGTTGTGTAACTAAACCCGGACCGAAGAATACTAAATTTTATTTTTACGTTAAGACGCACTCGCCGGTGTGTACCCTACCAGCAAAAAAACAATGACCATCGAGCGTAGTTGCTGGCCTGAACTGTAAAGAATCCCAGGAAGGAAACCTTAATAAAAATAAAAAGGACCAAAGAGAATTGGGCTCGGTATTGTGGCAAAAACCCACAGCTGGTTAATGGGGACACCAGGTAGAAAACTCTGCCATAACAAAATATGGTCAACTACACATTACGTGGGAGCATTCGCCCATACATCAGAAGCCGCACGGATATTATTTTCATCGTTTTGGTCACTATTTAAGTTCGTATTTAACCTTAATTGAAACTCACAGAGCACTGCATTACTAGTGAAAGTGTTTGGTAACTTTTGAAACACTAAAAGTTCGATTAGATCAGACTTCTTTAATTTGTTCAGTTCCGCTGCTAACTGTATGTCTGCTTCGCACGCCATCGTCGCCATCTTAACTCAATATCAATATCGAAATCGAAAGTTAAACATATCAAAAAGAAACACTCTCCTACAACACAGCTCATTCGTAGTTCAGACTCTACACGCGTAAAACATGACCGTTGAGATTTTTTCAGAACCGTAACTCCATAATTCCATTATAAGCTTACAGGAACATACCTATAAACCCCATGGACCTTCCAAATTCCAAAACTCCGATGAAATTCGTATTCCTACACAGTTACGCTAACGAAACGACTCAAATATTATTTTCCAATTTCTTCATCGGAAAAGCGTTTAAAACATTCATACCCTGTTCAAATTAATAGAGGATCAAATATTTGTTGTTTTTTTGCTGATTTCCAACTTATTGCTATTAAATTTCTTATTTCGAAGACATATTCGGATATAAGCGGTATACTTCCTGGATCATTTACTTCATTAATGTTTTATTCTATTTTTCAGGTCGATGATGATTCATTGCAAGCACCCATATACTAAATATTTTGCACCTTCGCTATATCGATTAAAAGAAGAGGAGCAACGCCACCTGGTTTGGTACTATCATACGGTTCATCCCCTGAGTTTGTTCAGTTTCTACTTTAATATGATGATGTTCTTCGTAATTATGTTCTATTCCTTAGTAATCCCCATGGTTATAATGGTTTTCCGAGGAAGAAGGGAGAAGATTTTCATGTATTTTCTTCCACTGAATTGCAAGTATTAGTAATAGTTATATGTGAAAAATATTTGCATCAGAATGACTTATGAAGAGTTAGAAATGTGATGCGTCAAATGATCATAATCATTTGTAAAAAATGTGTAACTATCAATAACTTTTATGGATTTATTAAAATAGCCATTTGTATATGTTAAAATATAGGATTTAATAATGGTATGCAAATGTTTTTCATGATATATTTGATATTGATATACATATGAAGACTAATAGTAAAACGAATTAAAAAACAAATACAAATTTAATTCAATTCATTTTTGAATTTATATAAAAAAGCTAAATTGGAAAACTTATTTCACCTGTAGATATAGAATAAACATTATAACTAACCCACACAAGAACTATCAAAAAAGCAACGAAAGCGCTCTGGGCCTGTTGACGACTCTTTGGTAAAACATGAGGCTTAAACCCTCCATCATCTGATGATCCTATAACACTGGTGTAAAGCCTATTATAAGCTACGCCTGCTTAGTGTGATGGATAAAAACAAAGGAAATAACAACACGGCTATAATTAACAAGAGTACAAAGGCTCGCCTGCCTGAGTGTAACAGGGGCTATGAAAACGTGCCCCACAGCATCTCTGGAAACCCTAATTGACCACCTTCTGCTGCACATATGCATAAAAAAGAAGGCCTGGACCAGTGCGCATAGAGTCACTCAGGCACAAAAACTGAAGTCAGGAAACCTGACTGGTCACCTTAAAATTCTGAAAGACATCCAGATAGAGGCGATGACCAAATCAACCGATACAATGGAAACAAAACTATTTTGAATGGCTCCTTTGAAGCGGTAATCGAAGACCGCAATACTACAGGGGAAATACTAAAACAACTAGAGAGGGGATTGCTGTTGTATATGGAAAGATGACAGAAGGAGTGAGATCCGGAATTTACGGACCTAGGTGTCGAATATCTGCACCCTTAGGAAAAACTCCCACCTTCATTCAAGCAGAACTAAATGCTATCAATATAGCCATCTCTAAATGTGCCAAAAATGGTCTAAGAGGTGCAAAGATCTTTATCCTAACAGATAGTCAAGCGGCTTTAAAAGCGCTAGCATCTAGCAGAATCAACTCCGGGCTGGTATGGGATTGTTGGATGGCTGCATATCAACTGGCAAACAGAAACAGACTCACTCTAATGTTGATACCAGGGCACGAGAGTGTGGAAGGAAACGGAGCCGCTAACCAGCTCGCACGGAATGGTGCACAGACTGTCTTTTGCGTTCCTGAACCATTCTGTGGCATCACTAGAGGGCACGTAATGAATGAACTCAGAAATCGGGAAAAAAGGCGGAAAGATACACATTGGGCCAATGCACCTGGGCAGAGGTAGACCAAAAGACTCATCTTTCACTCGCCTAACTATACAAAAAAGCTTCGCAAACTACAAAAATAGATAAAACTGGTCGTAGAACTTCTCTGACGAACGAGTCAGTATCGGAGAACCCGATCAGTTCTACCAACAAGTCCTACTCATACGTCCTAAAAGACATAACATATGTCGCGTAGTGGCTGGGCCATGTTTGACGTACAATGAATGTGCGTCAAATAGCTAACATGAGAGGGCAAAGGGCGAGTCTCCGGCGCCATAAAACCGGAACCTATCAGATAAGGGAATAAACCTTAACAGCAAATTCTGGTCCTCCAGGTTAAGGGTTCTTAGGTAAGGTTAGCAACCTGCCTAAGGGAAAACAACCACATGCTCAAAGCACCGGTAGCACAGCCTCGGAATTAGAACAGACTTTACGGATTACGACCCACGCGCCAAAAAGGAACAAATCCAACAAGAAAAATCAACAAATGATAATTGCATGCTGGAACATAAAAACCCTCTATTTAAAAGACCATGAAATAATTCCCGAAAGACCACGAAAAACTCCAATCGGAGCTGGAGAAAATAACACAAAATGAAAAGTTAATACTACTGGGAGATCTAAACGCTAGAAAAGGAAATGAAGAAGTGAATGGAGTAAAACAAAAATACAACGAAAACGTTACTAACCGCAATGGCAAAATGTTGACGGAGTTTTGTGCACAGAATGAATTGCGAATAAACAACACATTTTCCCCCATATAGAACAACATAAATACACCTTCTATGATAACAGGAACAATAAATCAATAATCCTAACCGAATGTTCTTGCCGCAACAAATAGTAGACATAAGAGTCCTATCCTCAGCTAACATTGGCACCAACCACAGATGAGTATTGCGGAAATTACGAATAGCTTTTTCACCAAGCAAAAAGAAGCCAACAAGTAAAACTGGAAAATTCAATATAGAATCGCTCATCCACGAAGCAACTTTATTCAGACCGATGCAAACAACATATTGCTCTTAATCCAATAGGGCAAAATGACAATCCGGACATAGCATGGAATAAACTGAAAGATAACATATACAAAGGCGCAAAAGAAGCCTTAGGAACACGTATGGTAATGCAGAGAGACCGACCTAACAATAAACCCTGGTTCACTACGGAAGTCACACAAAGATAAGAAGAAAATATATTTGCAATATAGAGAATTACCAACACCAGAAAACCGAAATAGGTATATAGAAATAAGGAACACGGTTAACAATATGGTTGGAGAAATCAGAGATGAATACTGGCAGAAGTTCAGTAATGAAATGGCGGGGCACAAAAACGTATCTGGAAATTATTAAGGGGCATGAAACGAGAGACAAATGAAACAATACAACTAAAAAGAATTACGGAAGGAACATGGGAAACCTATTTTATAAATTTATACACACACATAGAAACTTTAGTGCAAACACAAGAAACCACACAAAATGATCCCTTAGAAGAACACACGCAAATCACGGAAGTGCAAGTAAGAGAGTGAGGAAAATCAAAACCAGGAAAACTCCAAATCAAGATAAAATACCAACCGAGCTAATAAAATACGGAGGAACTGCCATCACAGAAGAATACACTAAACTGTTTAATATCATTTTTAAATACAGAAGGATTCCAGAAGAATGGAAAAACAGCAGAACAGTACCCATCTTTAAAAAAGGAGACAAAACCGATCCAGCAAAATACCGAGGTATAATTACTAAGCACCTCACTAAAACTCCTAACCATGATCATTGCCGAGAAATAACCTCAATAACGCCAATAAGTGAAGAACAACAGGGATTCCGAAAAAACCGATCCACTACAGATGCATTATTCATACTCAGACAACTGGTAGAAAAATCCATAGAGTACAACACCCCTACCTACCTCTGCTTTGTAGATTTAACCAAGGCTTTCGACAGAGTGCAGCTAAAAGACGTCAGCACAATCTTGGAAAACAGTAACACGCCGAAAGAATATATAGAACTCATTAAAGATCTAAATAGTAACACACAAACGCAAATACGAGCAAACTCGACACTAACACAGCACCTCCGAACAACAGCAGGTATTCGCCATGGCGACAACCTTAGCCTTGTGCTATTTAACATAGTCATGGACGAATTAGTAAAAGTCATAAAGAAGACTGGATTGGGATACCGAATGGGAATATATAAAATAAACCTATTATGCTATGCCGATGACGCAGTACTTGTCGCGGAATCAGAAGATGACGTCCAAAGGGTATTACAAGCTTTTAACAAACAGACAGGAAAACTTAACATGCAAATCTTCATAAACAAGACCAAATGCATGACTATATCGAAGGAACCTCTGCGCTGCAAACTGGCAATAGAAAATAACATTTTAGAACAAACCATGTCATTCGAATACCTAGGAGGCAAAATCACAAGCGCAGGGTTTCTGGAAGATGAAGTGAGAAAAGAAGTAAATAAAGCTGCCGCAATATCAGGACATCTTGGATATCCAATCTGGAAAAACAAACATCTAAGCATAGATTGCAAATCGAAAATATACAGAGTAAGTGTACGGCCGGTGATGACATATGGTGCGGAAACCAGAACCGAAACATCAGTAACAAAGAGGATCCTAAGAATAACTGAGATAAAGACCCTAAGAGCAATTACGGGACACACATTAAACGATAGGCAAAGAAACACAAACATAAGAGAAAAATGTCAAACCGACGACGTTGTCAGATGGATAAGGAAAAGAAGAAGGGAATGGAACCAGCATATCAACCGAATGAGTCCTGACACAATAGCCAAGATAGTACGAAATAACACACCACATGGAAGAAGACCTATAGGACGACCACCAAAACGATGGCAAGACAGCTGGCAATCAACCTCGCAAGAATTGCTTCTAAGAAATCGGAACTAAACAGGCGATGCGCCTATATAAAGAGGAAGAAGAAGAAGACCTTCTCACTGGCTATGGCCCTTGGAGGTACCACCTGAAAAAAAAATGAGGAAAACCACTGACGAACAATGCAGATTCTGCCAAACTATGGCTGACACGTCAGAGCACCTATTCTGCGAATGTCAGGCACTGACTCGCCAAAGGTTGAGGAATCTCGAAAATACCCTAGTGGCATCTGGAGATCTACAAAAGCTCAACCCTCGAAATAGTCTGAGGTTCGCGAAAGAGGTAGGAACTTTCGTGTAACATAAAAGGGTATACACAAAAGATCAATTGTGGTCGACGTGTTGAAGGGCAAATCTCCCCGAGCGACCCCTTTACCATACCATACCATGCCATATAGATAAAACATGGATATTTAGTAAAAGCAGTAACAAAAAAGTTTGGCAAGATGGGTCAAAATTTACACAGTGCACGAAGATGGGAAGTGGTTCAGTGCATGTGGTAGTTAATGCCGAATAGAGAAATAAGTTTATTGAAAAGGCATCATTGATATTTAAATGTAAGAAAAAAAAAACAGTGACTATCATGGCAACATGAGCACTGAAAATTTCGAGAATTGATTTAATTAAATTAATGCAAAATTTGACACAACGGTCTCTTTTAATAATGGACAACGCAAGCTTCCATTGCTGGCTAAAAGAAGAAGTACCTACAAAGAGTTGCTTGCAGGAAGAGGCCGAATAAATCGTACCATTTGAAAAAATATGGACAACAGGTTTTGTCATTGTCCCATTACCATTATCACTTTAACACAGTAGAAATGGCTTGGTCTGAGGATGCGAGGAAATGTGACAATAAATGAAACGAACCCAGATTCGCCCACTGAAGTTTTAGCCACATAGGACAAAATCATTTGTGAGTTTCCACTTGAGTATTGGAAAAACTACGTAGAACAAACGGAAATAATTATAGAATAGAATATAGAATTGAATATAGATTAGAATATAGAATAGAATATAGAATAGAATATAGAATAGAATATAGA
>MU189596.1:5309-17611 GCA_016904865.1 Pissodes strobi | reverse complement strand
TTGTAATAAGTTTGTGGTCGGAGGTACCTAATGGCGGACCAACTGTAACCTTGTACTGGTCAGGATTGGTGGTCAGAAAGAGGTCCAGGAGGGCGGCAAATTCGCCCCTCTCTGAGATTCGAATTAGTTCGTCTACAAGTTGAGTAAGCCCGCAGCTGATGGCAAATGCTTCAGCTTCTCTACCTTCGTTGTCGGTCTTGTTGTGATGTTTGAGCCAGTTGGTGTTGTGGGCATTGAAGTCTCCCAGAACGATTATTTCTGAACTGGGGTGATCGACCTGTATTGAGTCAAAAGTGGTAGCTAGTGTTGAGAAAAAGCTTTGGTAGGCTCTATCGCTCGGAGGGCGATAGAGACAACATATAAACTTGGTTAATCCCTTGGCGGTGAACTTGAGCCACATGACGTCAAGGTTGTTCGGTTCGAGTGTTTCCTTGCGGTGACATGAAAGGTCGCTTCGGACAAAAAGGCATATTCCGAACTTATATCTAAATCGGGTATGTAAGTCGTAACCAGGATAGAGGTAGTTCACTGTTGTTGTTGTAGAACATACTTGTGTTTCTGTAAGGGCTAATATGTGTGGTCTATTTGCTTGTAGATGTTGGTGTACCGAATTTATGTGTGTATTTAGGCCTCTTATGTTGCAGAAATCTATTCTAAATTGGTTCGGTATCTTTGCTGTCTGTGAAATGCGGAATGAAGGGCTCCCAGGGCCACCCAGCGCCCGGAGATCCGAACGGCCGGGGAGTTTACTTCCGGAATATTTTGATCCTGGAAGCACCATCATGTCCATATATTCCTACTGTGGAACCCGGGACCACTAGCGCGGAAGCGGAACGTGATTTGGGAAAACAACTTAGCGCTTCCCAATTCTGGTGGGGTGGTCTTTCACCGGACGATGCGAGTAGGCTTATGCATCTACCACCTAGGGCCGCTTCCACTCGAAGCATCGGCCTCAGACTCATTCCTTTGGCGGTCCCTAGTCTGACAGGGGTAAAAATGGGGTTTGTTGGATCACTCCCCAGTGATCAGCTCCAGACTTTGTTCTTTGGTGTTCTCCAGCCTGGAGGAGGACGATGGGATTTGATGGGCCACATCCCGTGGCAACTCGGAATGGTGGGGGCGTCACTCTCCGTAATCAAACTGCTCTCACCAGTTTGACGTTCCTGCCAGCCACCAGAACTGGTGAACTCTTGTGTTTTGGGTGAAGGTTTCGCTTTTATAACGTTGTTCCCTCTACTATAGGAGTGTCAGTCTCCTTCCAAAGGAGAAGAAGCTCTTGGAGGAATCTCCGGAAAAGGGAGAACCAAGAGGAGGAGTTAGTCGAAATCCATGATGACTTCTGGTCATTGCCTCTGTCGCGTCGGCGCGACAGGAAATGCTGGGATCCTTTGTTCGGTTACTTCCGGGAAACGGCGGTCATCTTGAGAGGGGTGGCCCGTGTAGGTCTACGCGAGTCGTGGACGCGACACTCACGATCGAAAGGTGGGAACGCTAGAGGCAGTGAAAGAGGGTTCGTAGATTCGGTAGGGTTAACGCGGCCAGCTATGAGCTAAAATGAGATAGGCATAGGATATCCTTTTCGCAGTCTATTCGATTCTTACTACGAGGATTTCTCGCGCCCGCTTCGAGAGATCGAAGATCTAATTTTAGAAAAGCGTAATTAAATAATTTTAAATAGCAGGAAATTCGCTGCATTACACTGCTTTCAATTAAATTTGTATGAATTTTCGTAGTGTCTTACAGTCTTTTCATTATGGTTGTGGGACTATAATGAATCTATTATGGTCCTAGAACTATAATGGATCCATTAGAGTACCCAGTCCGAAAAAAGGTGTAATTTCGTCACTAGAAATGACGCATACATTGGGGTTGCCGTATCGGCTGGATCGGTATGCATATCAATATATATATTTTGTTTTTCTCATTTTAGGTACTTCTGGTGTTTGGATTGCTTACAGCAGATACGTCTCTTTTATGGAATGAGCACATATAGGTACAAAATCATTAAATTAGTAATGAACACCCTGACAATTATGGCTATCTCAACATACATTCTATTTAATATTTTGGTAAGTTAACGAATAAGTAAATTACTTTGGTTAACATCCAATCATTAGCTTTAGAAAGTAAGTTAGCTTTAGAAAATAATTACCTGTCGTATTCTACATTACCTGTGCTCTGTTATCAGACAAGTTCTAGATTCTCTCATTCAAATCATATAACATTAGAATTGAGGCCAATACTTTTATTTTTAAAAAAGGTAAGCTCCTCTAGCCTTATAAAAAATTTCCCTAGGACGAGAGAACCATCTACCCCGTAGTGAAATTTCGTAATGTCACAGACTACTGATTAACTAATATATCCTCTTGTCAAATTGACAGTCTAGATTGGCATTTTAAAATCTGTCATAAAAATTGTAATTTAGAACGTTAACACCAACGTATCTCACTGCCCAAGCCCTGCAACCTAGACGGCGATAACTTTACCGGGCGTTACCACACAAACTATTCTATGTTAATTCAACTCGAATGGGATAACCTCCCCGTAAGCCCAAGTTGCAAGTTACTAGCAAACGCCAAATCCTCAATATGCTATGTTACGATTTTGATATTATGGCCAAGCAAGAAAAGAAAAATAGATAATTGTCTCGGTTATAAAATGCACTAGAAAATATTCGAAAATCTAGTACTCGAGAGAGTAAACTAATGGAACTATGCCGGCGTAGCTACACTTCACAAATGGTTACTATCTAAACCCTAGTGTTTGAGATATTCGAAAATAAATAATATGATAATTATTTAAGCTGTTAAAAATACTAATTATGTTACTGAATTTTGATAATTATTAATAGTCTTTACGGTGATGCTAAAATTCTATCAAATCACTTATCTGTGTTTCTGGACGTCTCGAAAACCAGAGAAAGAATTTCTATATCATTCAACCAGCTAGAAAACGATCCTTAATCTGACATCCGACATAATCTGCTGTTGTTGCTGTTTGTAAGGTTCCAAAAGGTTCTATACTACCCTACAGGCAATCCGAAACTAGAACCCTAAAACGGAAATTAATCCATCAAAACAACTTAATATGAAATATTAACATTAAAAGAATGCCGAACTCGGCTCCAGAACCTAATTGGAGTTTTACATTCACAAACAACTTACCCATAACTGAGTTTCACCAAAACCTTCCTGGATAGCTTATAGAAAATATGGGATAATCGTCATTATGACCGTTGGCAGAATTCAATACTTTCTACTGTAACAACCTCCCTCGTCTCCCGAAAGTTTGAATCGACATACAACCTATTTCATCTCGAAATGAAAAATACTTCCTTGCTCCAGGAAAACTTTTTGGCCACTGAACAAACAATTGGCTACATAAATCAAAAGCGTCTATCCATTGGGCGTAATTTTCGATGTCACATGCGCAATGGCGAGACAAGAACGAAATATCGGAATTATCTATGTCTCTACGTTCTAGCAAAACTTCTTCAACGCCTCGGTGGTGTAATAGGCAGAGTGCTTATCTGTCATTCCTGCGCTGCGGGTTCGATTCCCGTCGGTCGCGACAGATGTTTTGGTTACCTTTTTGAGGTTATGTTTGTTTTTATTAATTTACTTTTTTCCTTAATTTTGGGTTAGTTTGGGTTAGCCTTGGGTTCGTTTTGGTTGGTTCTTGTTGATTGAGCCCCTGTAGCGAGCGAAGCGAGCGGAGGGCCATGCAATGCCAAAATAACACCTATTATTCCTGCTGCGCGTTGCGCATGTGGCATCGAAAATTACGCCCAGTTGCTACGCTTGTCGTAAATCAACAGCAACATATTCTCCTGGTTTCCCATCCTTCTGAATTAATAAACAGATAATTCTGTAAACACGTCAAAATTGTCCGATTGTCATTAATCGAAATACCTTAAATGACAATTTACTTGCTGCTGTCATGAAACTAGTCAGGTTCGGCCTTATCGAGAAATAGTAGAGGTTATATTCCTTCCTATATTGACTTCTATAAATAAAAAGAATTTCCACCCGTAACAGTGCTCTCAATAGCGGTACGGTATTGAATTTATTTCAAAAGAATCGGTTAATTCCCAAGCCAGTAAATAGTTAACCCTGAGTTGCTCGGTATATTTATCCGAGATCAGTAAAGTCGAGTTATTAGCATACAAAATATTGCGATTAGGTAACGGACTGACATGGATACTAAGTTGGCGTTTGGAACCTTCGGCAAAATGCACTACACCTAGTAGTGTCATCTGGTCTCTTCAATAATTGATACCTCTACCTAGTTTTTAAACCGACCAACATTCTTTTAATAATAACATTCTTACAATAATAATATTAGTGTGGTAATATTAGCGTCCTTAAATATAGCAAACGGTAGGTCCTTTTTGCAGGTTTAGGACAGATGAATGAAAACCCCTTTTTTTGAAAAAGTTGCCGACGTTTCGACGTATATTTATCGTCTTTTTCAAGGCTATTTTCCCTTAAGAGGTTTTTTCGTCATGACTATTAGATGGTAAATGGTGCCTCCAGAACAATATAAGTACGCAACACATTTTTACAAACATAACTTGGTAAATCTTTCTATAAATACATACATAAGTCACGACACGAGCGAACTTGGTTGTTATAAACTGATGCGATGTATAGGTAGGTACACACGAAAGCTGGAACTATCAATCACGGCATACGGCCAGCGCAGCATGTGTGCTCCAACTTGATCGTCGACCGACGTGGGAGTGGGTCAATTACTTACTCTTGACCAGGACGCCACCAGTTTCAAATTTCCAAATCCGCAGACCCAAACAGGAAGATCCTCGGTCTTAGGAATCGATAAGGGCGATCCAAATCGTCGATTATCCGCTATGCAAGGGCGACTACTAATTACACTTTTGACTTTTGGTTGGATTGAGATATCTCAGAGCAAATAAAAGACGGTCACGTTCGTGCAGGTTTAAGTTTATTGGCGTTCGCTAAGGGACTTCGATTCTTGTCGGCCAAGAGATCGGACTGATTATTGGAATCTCAGATGTAGGAACCCAAATGAGTTTTTTGCTATGTTCTCCGGGTATTTCTTTATCGACTACTTTTAGTTTGCTTCTCTGGCTGGCTACAGATTAGTAAAAACTAGCGGATTTGTATTTAATTTTGCTGTTTTCGGGGACGTTTCGGGGACGGAACCCCGATTTTTGCCATAACACATGGTCGATTCGGACGATGGCAATACCTCGCAGGCAACCTCGGTGAGGCCATATTCGAGAAAACTCGGAAAATCTATCGCCGAATGCTAAATTACATTAAAAAATGCAAAGTATGTAGCTTCTTAATTGAACCGCTTCGCTCAGCGAACAGTGGTTCCCAGCCAGATAGACAGCATCCAGGAACTAGAGGCGCAAGTCCAATCATTCACCCTAAATATCCAGCGTGTCCGTGACACTTTAGTTCACTCTGTCAGGAAAGAGCGCCCTGCAGACTCCCTCCCTGATCACATCCCTATGCAAATAAGGGCGAGAAGTGCCGCATCTGACAGCATTGGTCCAGTCATACCTTGCCGGGTGAACCCTCTCCGTACGCATAAACGGGGCAAATTCGTCTGTGAAGCCGTTAAAAGCCGGTGTTCCGCAGGGCACTGTGTTGCCCCCCAGCTGTTCAACTATTATATAGCAGACATCCCCTCCTGTCCAAATACCTCCCTAGTGCTCTACGCCGACGATACAGCAATATACTCGCAATTCCAAATCGCGCAGGCAGCAAAAATCAAGCTCCTAGATCACCTTGACATCCTACTCCCATACTATGCGAGATGGAAAATAAACTTGAACGTCCCAAAGACAGAACTAACCATACTGACCAAAAAGAGATAGAACATAGACATTACGCCACTCACAATACAAGATATTACAGTAGACGTAAAGGAAAAGGTTAAGTATCTAGGCATAGTGTTCGATAAACGACTCAATTTTATCGAGCACATGAATGAGATTTGCAAAAAGAATGCAGTATTTTAGCCCAGAAAAGCCTAAATATGTTGATCAGGCCAAAATCATTCTTGAGTCCTGCAAACAAGGTCAACATATATAGAGATATTGTCAGGCCGACATTAATGTATGGAGCCCCTGTATGGTGCTGCAGGTTATGCAGAACCGCTATTTAAGAGCGGCCTTTTGTGCAAATCGCTATACTAGAATCATAGACTTGCACTCATGGTCAAACCTCGATATCATCGAGGAGTATATGGATAAGGTATCCTGCAAGTTCTATGATTCTGGTATACGCGGCTCGCCATTGACGGCAAACATAGCCAATGTGCCCTATGACCCACAGAGCAGACCTA
The DNA here is from genome assembly GCA_016904865.1 of Pissodes strobi. Lineage (NCBI taxonomy): Eukaryota > Metazoa > Arthropoda > Insecta > Coleoptera > Curculionidae > Pissodes > Pissodes strobi. The sequence goes on along the minus strand of MU189596.1, from coordinate 11,275 downwards.
AGCACGGGCCCATACACAGAGCAACGACTTTGTTCTATCAAGCCCCAACAACAAGCGCCTGAACAATAGCACAAACTGACGTACAGTTGCGGCCAAAAAAAATCGGACACCGATTTACATGTTTGTAAGTATGACTTTTACCTATTTGCCTACCTTAAACAGGTAAACCACGTCAAGTATTCTGACATAGTCAAATGTGAAAGAGACATTTGAGGTAAAATTGAACAAATACAATAATTATTAACAACTATATACTTAAAATCCCAAATGCCTCACTTAACGGTAAGCCAAAAAAGTCAAATTATGTTGCTGGTTGAAAATGGCTGGAGCGTTAGAAGAATAGCACAGAGATTTGGCATACCAAAAAGTACCATACATGATGTAAAGAAGGAATGGACTCAAAGAGAATCACACCAACGGAAAATTGGGACAGGGCGGAGACAAATTAATACAGATGAAGAAGATAGGAATGTGATTAATTTCATAGAAAATAATCCATTTAAATCGGCTGTAAATGCTAAGCACGAAACGAACTTTCCGGGCTCAGTGAGAACAGCAAGACGACGCTTAAAAAATTCAAATTTAGAAAATCACCCTGCAGCCAAAAAAACTTTTTTGACCGGACATAATCACGAACAAAGGGTGGGCTTTAGTTTGCAATATTGTTTAAACGATCTAGCTTTTTGGGAAAACGTAGTTTTTACTGACGAAAAAACGTTCCAATCAACTTATAGTGGAAGAATAAGGGTATATAGGCCTCCAAATACCCGATATGATGAGAAATACACCAGTAATGTTAAAAACGAAGGACGTTTTTCGGTGAATGTCTGGTGCTGGTTGGGGGCTCGTGGTATTGGTGTTTGTACTCGAATAGAAGGAAGATTCAACACGAACTCATATATTAACATACTAGAACATGTTATGCTACCTTCTGTATCTGCCGTACATCATGAAAACATTTTCATTTACCAGCAGGACAACTGTCCCGTTCACATAGCCAGGAGAGTGAGAGAATGGTTGGCAGAGAGGCAAACAAGAATCTTGCCATGACCTTCTCGAAGTCCGGACATTAACCCAATGGAAAACTTTTGGGATCTAATAGTGCGAAACATGAACGAGAATAATGACTTTTTCCCAGAAAACAGGGAGGTACTATGGGAAAAAATTCAGGAAGAATGGCAGAACTGCATGACTCTAGAATATAACAATTCTTTAGTAACTTCAATGCCACGCAGATTAGACTCTATCATTGAAAAGATTGGCTGTCTAACGAAATATTAATTATTAGTATTATTGTTATTGATTGTTGTTTACAGTTTTTTGAAGTTTATCATGTTTATGTTGTTCCTTTAGTTTCTTAAATAAAAATGTATTACTATATTTTTGAATTACATAAATCTATTTAAAAAAGTACCAGATTTTCATATTATTTTTATTACAATAATAATAATATGTGGGATGTATGTCCATAAAATGGATGAATTGATACTTAAATGAAACTGTGTCTATTAAAAAATCAGCTACCTGTAAATAACAAGTAAACACTAATCTCTGCTAAGGTACAAAAGCCAGTTTTACCAAAATTTAGGAAAATGACACTAAATGTCAATTCACTGTCCGATTTTTTTTGGCCGCAACTGTACCTACAAACAGCATACTGATACCAAAATGAGCGACAGGGCACACACTGGCTGTCCTGCGTGCTCCGCTGGAAGGCGATTTTGGCGAAGCTCACCTACTTTCTGTGTCCCTGATGCCCCCCTGCTAGAAAATCCAAAGAAACATGAAAGAGGTTTTTTCAGATAATATTTTCCTCTGTTATAAGCCGGCACACTTTGTTTCACGGAAAACAATCCTCCATTACAGTAGCCTCTCGGTAATGCGAACATAACTAGGCTTAAAGGGTAAGTAACGCAGAGAAGCAGATTGCAGCGGTATTGAACGGCACCCTGTTAGGTAGTATAGATAGGTTAGTTTTAGCCCTAGGCGTGACAGCGATGCGCTCCTACAAATCACACTTGGAAAAGCGTGAAAGGCGACGCTAGCTGCGTGTAACGCGGTTTATATTAGCCTTAGCAGACCACCCAAATTGTAAGTGTGTATAGTAATAAATGTTGTTATTGTTGTTGTTGCGTTCGCTAAGTTAGACCATAACGTGTTGTCATGTTTCTTTCAATAAACAAAATGATATAAATATAAAAGCAGGTAAAGAGCTCAATTGGAAACAATTAATAACTTGATATATGCCCATGAATATTGAACCAGATCATATCAGATGTAACAGTATGACGTAATAAATGATTACGGAAGATCAAAAAAACAATTCCAACTAATCAAAAATAAGCGCAACATGCATATGGTATCTATCGTCAACAAATAATTAAAGGTTATCAGGATAATACTTATTACTATTAACTCCGTTGCGCGTGTACCATGGTATACGTGTCGCAGTTGTACATAAATAAACCTTAAATATTTAGTTTAAGAGATACCGTTATGTAAAATTCCTATAATCAGTTATTTCGGCAATCAGAACGACATGTTTATCATTTACCACAATATAAATTAAATTGTAAGAATAATGAAATATAGCATAAAAAAACTGTGAGCATTAACTGAATCACACTAGTAAATATCGCAGTTATTTATATACGCATTGGTAAGCTTTGCTTACACCTAATCAGTTCCAAAAATAATTATATCAATACCTCGCAGAGAGAAATAAAAACACGCAATTTACTACACGCTGGAAAATACTAATATCACGCCAGCAACATTAGGTAAACAGATCACAATTATAACCTAAACTTATCTTAACTGGTCTTCGCCGATATCGCCTACGGCCTTCTGAACGTGGACTACAGCTATGCAACTTGGAACCCTAAACTCTCAGTGGCATTTGAGGTAATGTCATACCTCTATGACTGCAGTTGGTACCAATAAACCACAACCAACCGTACTGACTGACAGCTACTTGGTTAGCTACTCAATCTCTCTTCAAGCAAAGCTCGCTCCAAACAACAATAGCTTGCTCCATATACACAACTCCAAGCAATAATAGCTCCAGTCAGAATAATAGCTCCAATAAACTGGCTCCCGGTAAAATGGGCTTCCAACAAAAATGGCTCTCCGAAAAAAAAAGCAACTACGTAGCTATGTTGGGGTTTGGAACCTTCGGCAACATGCACTAAAACGGAGTTTTATCCACAATACTGAAACAGAATTATGTGGTTAAAACTGTTTTAGCTAACTACGTAGGGTTTTTCGATGGTAATGACGAATTGGGGAGCAAACGCTCTCTTCTACAGGGATTCCTCGAGGAAGGAAACGGCGTGCTTTGTTCCAGAATACACTGCACGTGGCAAGATACAAACCAAAAATCTTGACTCTCTGGCAAAAACCAATCAATCCACAGTCAGGCCATAAACTACAGCAACCTAGTAACTAATCCCCTATTTAGGGCGAATTACAAATTCTTAAACTTTTATCGGGCGGGCGCACTACCTCCTTTGAGGGTTTTCTGAAGAAAGAGGACGGAATCAAGCCAAAAAACCACCAACTAGCTCGTGAAATTCGATGTTAAAAAGCTAGAAAAACTCGAACCATAAGCCCGTTCCACGCTGTCCTGTAATCATACGCAAAATACACCAGCCGATTGTCACCAAATTTACTAACATCTATAATATGCAATGAATCGTACCTAAGGCTGTATGATATTATGCATTGCTGGTAAGACAAAGAAATCTAACGATAAATCCATCATTGACAATGACCAGACAAACAGAAACCAATTCATTCCGAACGGCGGCCATTTAAAACTCCAACACCAAATCTGTTCGACGCATTCATTCGAATCGAAACTAAACGTACCTTTAGCTCCAGCCGGGTTTTTACCTTGCTGAAACCATATATTTTAATACTGCAAAGCAGTTCGAGCGACGTTGCCAAGTTACGGAATATACACATTTAATAACATATTATCTTGACTGCGTATTTTTAACGCGAAAGCGAAAAACAGTCGTTTAATATCAAAACTGACGATAGCCCATAAATTAATTATGTATTTTCCTGTTGGCCTAAATCGTAACAACGTCAAAATCACAGGGCAACCACTAAGCGAATTAACCACCTGGCAACGTTCCAAGAATATTCTTTTCATTTATTGCCATTCGTCCATAGGCAACCAACAATTCTTTTAAGGTATATAATTTTGGAACAATAATTTTTAAAGCAATTGTCGAATCAACTTTAACTAAGTCAGGTGCAGGCCCTTGCGAGCATCACAATATAAAATTAATGTAGATATTAATTAAATGTTGGCATTGGCATCCAACTAAAATTAACTTCACGGACGAACAGAGTCGAACGTGACATTGATGATTTTATCGATTTGACGAGATGACGGTTCTGGTGCACATAAGGTAACTTCTTAATAATGGGTTTTTTGGAAAAATTTTGGAACCAATCGATTCGTTTTTTTATTTTCTTTCCAAAAAAGTGAGGATCATCGAGATATTATCACGTTTTTTGGTAAAAAATTGATATTAAATGTTCGTAATGTCGGTGCAATAAGCCATACTTTTATGTCAGAAGTGACGTTTTAAAGACAATTTAGGCATCAAGTAGCATTTTTCAAATGTCAAATTTGACAAAAAAAAAACTCAATATTTTTTGATAAATACAACTATCATTCATTTTGTGAATATTTTTATATGCGAAGTATTAAAAACTTTAAATTATTGCAACTTACATGGGGTCTGGTTGAAAAGATAATAATTTATAGGCTGTCCGCCTTGCAAACTTTCTTTTGTTTTCAAGGGGGTGTCTAGAGTAGTTTAAGCGATTCTGGTTGAGATAAAGCCAATAAAATTTGAACAACCACCACATTTGTGTCTCCAAAGTTCAATTTTTAAGTTTAAACTTGTGCAAAATCACTAAAACATCTTACTACTTGCGCAGGTGAAAATCAAGATCAAACCTGAAGCAAGCAAATTTAAAAATTTTAAAACGGTAAATAATTGATATTTGACATACTGACACGGAGGTCTCGGTCAAGGTTGCCAAACGTTGCATATTTCTCTTATTGAAAATAAGGCAATGTGATCGCTCTTTAGCCAATCCAAAGTAAGCCAAATAAGCGCGCTACATTTCATGCGTTGGCAAGGTTGGCCTCCGCACACTCCGGGAGCAAAGCGAACTCAAATTAATGTAATGAAATCTGTTTTATGAAATAATTTATTTTTTTACTTAGTTTCGGTTGGTTGTTGTGTTTGCTATTCGAGCGAGAGAAGTGAGTAATAATTCAAACTACTTACGACTTATTATGAACTACACTCCGAGCTACCTACGACCATTGTTTACATAAATATAAACAATGCTACTCTAAGGTACTTACGATCTGCTCCTAGTTACTTCGAGCAACTCCGCGCTACTTACCACCTACTCCGCGCTACCTACGACATTCTCCAACCTAGTCTCGGTTGTCTATATCATACTCCAACTGGTCTAAGTTACTTATGACCTACTCCAAGCTAGTCTGAGTCATTCCGCGCTATTTACGACCTACTCCAAGCTACTCCGCGATACCTACGACATACTCCAAGCCAGTCTGCGCTACCTACGAGCTACTCCAACCACTCCAAGCTAGTCAGAGCCACTCCGCGCTACCTACGCCCTAGTTCGAGCAATCTACACATTACTCTGAGCTACTTATGACCTGATCCAAGCGACGCCGAGCCACTCCGCGTTACTTACGACCTACTCCAAGGTACTTACGACCTACTTCAAGCTACTACGAGCCACTCCGCATTACCTACGACCTACTCCAAGCTATTCTGCGTTACCTACGGCATAGTCCGACCTACTCCGAGTTAGTTTGGGTTACCTTTGGGTTAGTTTCGGCGAAGCGCAAGCCATTCTTCATTCAAACCTCGGAGAAACAATTTCCTTTAGCTTGGGTTAGTTCC
>MU189594.1:19155-50443 GCA_016904865.1 Pissodes strobi | reverse complement strand
ATGAAAAAAAAAATGTTTGTGGATTTAAACCAGTTTTCATAACTTTAGTAAAAATAATTTAATTCGAAACAGAAAATATTAATTTCAATAAAAAGACACGTTTGACACAACATTTATTTTGATATATTAATGAAATTAAGATATTTAATTGAGAGCTGCATTCTAACAATAATATCAATATTGTGGTGCAAATTTTGTCTTTAGAAAGGTAGACCATAAATTAGACGAAACGTAAGCATAGATATAGGATCCGTGACTGGATTTCACGAAGAAGTACACTAGGGGCAGCGAATAGGATGATTTGTGGATAAGCAGATGAAGACCATAAAGCATAAGAAAGCAGGAATACTGAGTACAAGACTATTAAAATCTATACGAACAGTAGACAAGCACTATTGTCCCTGAAAAGTTATAGACATACAGCCAGGTCAGTACTAGCATGCCACAATTCACTGGAGGATGCCGCCCGCAAAAACAGAATTTCTGTTTGCGGCGTTAAAGGACATGCACAGTGCCAAGGTAACAAATTAGCGGATAAATTGGCAAGAAAGGCAGTCGGTCAAACATTATGGGAGCTGCTGGCCCTTCAAAGCTACCTTTCGCGACGTTTATACATATGATAAAAAATATCACCCATGAAGACTTTAGGGCAAGATGGGACGAAACAGCTAACTGTCGACTTGCCGACTGTGGAGAGATGGAGTCTCTCTCGGACTCAGCGCGTCTGCTTAAGCTGCTGGGCTCGCAAAGACAAAAAGAGATTGGCTCTCTGAAAACAGGCGAACAATGGACGGCGAACAGAGAGGAAGCGATAGAGCTTCTTCTAAAAACCCACTTCCCCGGAGAGGTACAGACTACCAACTGGGATGAGGAACCAGAGCCAGAGATGGACTGGAACCTTGCCCGCAGTGTGGTGACTGAGGAATCCATAACTTGGGCAGTGGGGGAGTTCAGTCCATATAAGGCAGGAGGGCCGGATAGAATTATACCCATGATGCTGGAGGCGGGCCTTGACACGTTACTCCCTTACTTAAAGAGAGTATTCGAGGCCAGCATAGCACTAGGGTACGTTCCACAAGCTTGGAGAGCAGCGGATGTCGTCTTCATCCCCAAGGCAGGGAAGAGAGACTATTCCCATCCCAAGTCATTTAGGCCTATAAGTCTAACTTCATTTTTAATGAAGACAATGGAAAAAATCATTGACAGGTTCATCATGGAAGAGATCTTAACTGATTCTCCTCTACATGATAATCAGCACGCCTACAGAAGGGGGAAGTCGACTGAAACGGCTCTCCATTCTGTAGTTAGAAGGGCTGAAAAGGCAATAGAAAACAAAGAAATGGCGCTAGCGCTCTTCTTTGACGTAGAAGGAGCTTTCGATAAGGCTAAAACGAAAACTATCTGTCAAGCCCTCCAGGCCAAGAGAACACCAGTTCATTTGGTCAAGTGGGTAAAAACGGCACTGGAAGACCGAAAGATCAGCGCCACGCTGGGAGAAGTTCGCGTCGAGGCCGGGGTAAGAGGGGGTTGCCCACAAGGCAGCTGCCTCTCGCCACATTTGTGGTGCCTGGTGATGGACAGCCTCCTGAGAAGGTTAAATCGTGAGGGATTCTACGCACAAGCATATGCTGACGACGGGCTAGTAATGATCACGGACAAGTTCGTGAGAACGGTCTGCGAGCGTATGCAGGTGGCGTGTCGGATAGTTCAAGGTTGGTGTGAGGAGAATGGTCTCTCAGTAAACCCAGGGAAGACCGAACTCATTCTCTTCACAAGGAAACGAAATCTAGCTGGTTTTATACATCCCATACTCTACCAGACGAGACTGAGCCTAAGTCAACAAGTCAAATATTTGGGAGTTATTTTAGACAGTAAATTGACGTGGAAGGCACACGTTGAACAGGTGGTGAATAAGACAACCGCGATTATGTGGCAACTAAGGAGAACGGTAGGTAGGAAGTGGGGTTTAAAACCTTACATCCTCCAGTGGCTGTACACTGCTGTGATAAGACCGAGGATTTCCTACGGCATCGAGGGCAACGAACGGGCCGATGAATTGGCCAGATAAGGCTCAATGAGCCACCTCGTCGGTCCAGAACCTGGTCTGGGCTTAAGTAAAAGGCAAATCTCTCAGGAACTCAATAACTGGGCCTGGAACAAGACAAAGCACAATTGGAGAGGAAAAGAAGGATGCAGACAAGCCAAGGAAATGATTCTAAATCCTGACGGATCCAGAGCAAGGCGACTGCTAAAAAAGAGCCGAGAGGACATCAGGAACTTGGTAGGTATTCTGACTGGGCATGGAAGCCTAAACAGACATCTGCACCTTATCGGCGTGAGGGACAGCCCACTCTGCCTGAACTGCGGGACAGGGGAGGAGTCCTCATACCACTATATAGGAATTTGTGATAGGTGGAGTCGCCTAAGGAGGAATATACTGGGAGCACCAACACTTGCTCGGGAAGATCTAAAGGATCTGGACTGGGAGGACGTCCTCACCTTTATCAAGGTGACGGGCCGTTTCAGTGCGGGTGTTGGAAGTAGCCAGATAGGGGAGGGCGGATCGGGGATGGTGAAAAGGGACTTATAGGCCTACTTACCGTGCTTCGGCCCCCCCACCCTTACTACTACTACTACTGCCGGGAGCTACTAAGCTGCCCCAATGAGTCTGCAGCAAAGGCATACCTGGGTATGACAAGGAAGAACCTACGACTCATGGTGGAGATTCTGACTAAGCTACGGAAAACATTTCTACAGTAAGAGAATCGATTTTTGAAATTTCAGTTTGCTTACAAAGTTTTTATACCAATTTACATACACATAAAAATTTCATTGTTCATAGTAACAAAATAAATATCTGTAAATACATATATGCATTTAGATATACCTATATTAAGTTCAGAACTTTCTAATTAGGTATTTGAATTACGGGACACTGTAATATTTGCACGTTAGTGCCTATATTACTTAATAATTCTTTGAAACTGACTACTTAATGCGTTCAGTCCGATTTAAAATAAAAATTCCTTTGTTTAGGTGCCTACTATAGAACTGAAACGAAAATAATAATATTAACTCCACGGAATTTTCCTGTATCTACAGGTGCAATAGAGGGAAAGCATCTAAATATTGTGAAAATATAAAGACATTTAAACTACTAATTAATTATCATCCTCTCCTAAGTTTGAACTTGAACTTGGAAATATTATGTGAATATTCAATATTAACTATAAACAACGCGAGCAAACACCGCAGGCAATTATGAACCTTAAAGTTACAATGGTCAGCAAATTTTATGATATAAATAGTCAAGCGGACCGTCATAACAGTCCGACAGGCTTTTGTCCCTCACCTATTCCGCTCTCACCTACTGCAGTCAACAGGGACATGATAGGGGTTCTTACCAAATCTAATCTTCGAACCCAGCTCGGGAAGTGTAGTTCACAGGAACGTATTTCTGGAGAGATACCCGCCTAAAAAGTACTAAAGTCGAATCTACGATAGATCTGTGAAAAATCCAAGTCAAGTGATTTTTAAAGTTAAATAGTTATAGTGTCTTAAAGTGCTGAGTGAAATCAAGATAAACTAAGAACCTTAACTAATTATCTCATAAAATAAGCAAACCAATAAAGAACTTTATTATAATACAGGGACTAAGACCTAAAACAATTCATGCGTGTTTTAGTAATCGGGTATAATGTAAACTCATTAAATCTTTCATCAATAGACGTAGTTCTTGTTTTACCGCGAAGTGCCTTATCTATTATTTATTCTCACCTGACGCAGATCGATGCATAATCTGAGCTATATAAGCTGCAGGCAATCCCAGGCGTGGCGCCATGGATAACTAATCGTGACAATACTGGCAAGAAAATATACATTGCCCAAAAAGTAACTCTACAACATTTCAGAACTACAAGGTACATTTTAGCACAGTAATGGGCGTAGCAGAAATAGAATCAGGTGCTAGAATATTTTCATGATCTTCTTTAAAAAGAGAAATTGAAGTACATACTCGTAATATGTCATAGTAGGAGACGATGCGTTCCCTTTAAAGGATTATATTTTGAAGCCATACACGCAAGTAACGCAACTTTCCTTTGAAAAAAGTATCGTCTGAATAGAGCAAGACGCCTAGTAGAGAGCGCTTTCCGAATATTGGTATCGAAATTTAGAATATTTGAGAAACATTTCAGTAGCTTCTGAAAGGTGCACTACACAACTTATTACGCAAGGAAAGTTTAGAGGTACTATTACAGACTCACTTCCCTGGATCACAAATCGTAGAAGATACCCAGAACCAGACTAATCCTCACAATGAAAGGTTCCAGAGCCCGAGCAGGATGTACAAAAGACTGGCAGGAAAAATCTTCACTAACAATAGAACAAAATGGGCAATCAATAGCTTTAAGCCCTACAGAACCCCCGGCAAAGACGGGATCTTCCTTGCCCTGCTTCAGAAAGGCTATAAGATCCTGAAGGTACACCTACAGAAAATCTTCAAAGCTAGCCTTATCCTAGGTCATATACCACTAGCTTGGAGGGAGGCCAACGCGACGCGACGCCCGGAGGACGAAGCAAAATCATACGGTCCCACCAGCCTAACCTCCTTTCTCCACAAACTAATGGAGAAAGCAATCGATCAATACATAAGAAGCGCAACTCTAACGAGAACACTGCTCCATCCTAGGTAGTTCGCCTACAAAGCAGGAAAATCCACATTACGTGCACTGCACTGTCTAGTTAAAGACATAGAAAAGACAATCGAATTGAATTCATTAATATAGACGGAGCATTTGATAATACCTCAAATCAGTCCATCGGAAGAGCAAATCAAGAGTGAGAAGTTGAGCTCCCAATCATATAAGATGGACATAAACAGTGCTAAAGCACCGCTTCGTAACAGCAGAAATAAGCGGAGCGTCAACAACCGTCAGCACAGTGAAAGGGAGCCCTTAAGGAGGTGTTCTTCCCCCTACTGTGGACACTAATAGTGGATAAAATCCTTACCACTCTGAGTAGAGCTGAATTTATACTTCTAGGCTACGCAGACGACCTAGTAGTAATAATAAAGGACAAACATGAAGGCGATTATCAGTGCTCACAGGCTGTTCCAAACAGGCAAATTAAAGCCTGGAGATTTGAAGAAATAAAACTGGAAAATGCCAGCAAACCATGTGACGAAATGACGGTGATGTTGGACCTAGATGTTCCATTCGTAGTGGTTAATGACCGCCAATCATGGGAGAGTAAAAAACTACCTCAGATCGATAACGCATCGCCATGGTACACAGATAGTTCAAAACTAGCGAAAGGAGCAGGATTGGGCATTTCAGATCCAAACTGTAAGCTTTCCAAACCATCTTCCAAGCGGAAGTTCTTGCCATAAATATATGTGCAGAAGAGTGCCTCACACAAGGACTTCACAGAAGGCACATCTACATATTTTCAGACATCCAGGCGGCTCTAAAAGCTCAAAAAGCTTTCAAGTGCATGTCAAAGCTAGTCTGGGAATGTAAGCAAACCCTAAAACAACTAGCAACACGCAACCATGTAACTTTAATGTGGGTTCGTTGCCATAGATGCATAGAGGGCAACGAAAAAGCAGACTGCCTTGCGAAAGAAGGAGCTGGAACACCATATTATGGTCCAGAGACCTACTGTGGCCTTATGAAGAACCGCATCACCGAAAAACTAAAGAAATGAGAAAAAGACCAACTGTCGTCTTACTGGAGAAATACTCCAGGACTAAGACAAGCGGAAAGGTGTATCACCATCTCTGCGAAAAGAGCAGAACAGCTCTTAGACATGAACAGAGCAGATAAGTTAGAAAGTCCCTAAGTTGGAAAGTGGAGCTTGTTTGGATTTAAGTTTCGCAGATCAAAAGAAAATTGAGCAATTTAAATTAATATTTACTAACGAAATAGATACTCGATGAAATAGAAAGTTGTGCTTCAAAAATTTCTTAAGAAAGTTGAATAGAATAATATAGAAAACAAAGGTAGTCAGAATAATTCGATTATCGAGACAAAGTAATTCGGAACTAATACACTAAAAATGTATTAATAAATTGAACGAACAATGAAATAAAGGTAAATCAATGTAATCAAATTACAGGTAGTTCTACGCGGTTCAATGATAGAGCTTACTAATAGGCAAAAACAATAACTAGAAGTAAATCGAGCCAGAGATAAATCAATTACCTTAATTAGGGGTTAAATTAAATTAACCAATTGAAATAGGTCAAAACAATACAATTATACTTACGCAAATCTTGTCTGTTGCGTAGTAATATTACAGTTAATCGGAATAAAACAGGTTGGTGGAAATGAAGCTAAATTTATTTCCATGAACTTGCGAAGGCTACTTCCGTGTAATATTATATGAAAATTCGGTAAACTAACTGTACTTAATATTTCCTACAGCTATCTAAATATAGAATTCCCGATAAAACAAAAATTATTTACGTAACAAAAAAAAACTAATATTAGACAACAAGTACTTCTACCAGACGTGATTGCATAAGGCTTCCACTTTTTAGCCCATTAGGACTGTATATTAATTAAGTACTCTCTAATTACAATCCGTGAAATAAACAACTTTCTGACCGTTTTAAAGCTCTAAGTTTAATGCTTATACTCGAGAGTGAGATTATGTCTGAATAATTAAGAAAATGGAACATTAAATGAAATAAGAAAAATTTAAACTACGGACTTAAGGTCTTGCTATTTTAAAATAAATTAAGAAATCAGAATTATTCATTTATGACTTGACTATTTAGAAAAAAAATTGTACCGCAATTGGAGACATCGTAATAATAATATAAAAACTTGACAGTTTTATCTCCGTAGTGTGTGAAGTTTCAAACAACGTACGCCGACAATCACAGAAAGAGAAGGGAAACGGGATACAAAAGGCAACTTCTCAAAAATATCGAACTATCAAAAAAAAAAATCTGTATAGGGTTTTTAGATATCCGCTGCCGCTGGATTTGTTGCATCAAAAGTTGGTCAACGCAGTATAACGTAAGATCCCAATTAAGCAATAGAGTTTAGGCGCTAACAAACAATTACACAAAAAAAAACAACTAAGCCCGTAAAAACACAGTTTGCAACACTTATCCAGCACAGAAACAATTTCCGCCGATTTTGAAACAATCGTCCAAGACTAAAATACTATAACACGATTTGTTAATTGCTTAACAAGCGGTCTATATACCAGGTCCACTCAGCGGTTTTAATTTTATTTAAAGGGGTGGGTCGAAGAGTTGGCAGCTAGGCGAAGGCGCCACAAAATGTTTAACTAGGAATATATCAATGATTTTTGTACATTGAAATCAAGGCAGTAAAATTTAGAAACATACAGTAGATAAAAATATCGTCAAATTTACAAATAAAAGGTATTAATGAAAGGCACTTTTGGCAATAACTTACCAAAAGAAACATCAGTATTCCAATTAAACTGTTTATTCAAATCTTAAGTGCTTTCATAAACACTCTAAAGAGAATTAATTAAGCTCAGTTTATGCTATCGCCAATAAACTAATGAGAAAATTCTCCAAAATTTATATCATCTGGCATCAGATTACTTACTAGCCTTAATCTAGGTCTTATAACATTAACAATTCCTATTTTGAAATAGTTGTAACTAAATGGTGAATTCTTAAAGTTCTGACTGAACGCAGTCTATCACGAAACCATAGGAACTATTTTACTAAACTAAAATTATTCTAAAGGTCAAATTGCACACATACAATTTACTGCCATGATGCTTACAGCAAATTATAGTGAAAATAAATCAATTAACATTAGCAAAATATATCTTCGACTCGAGACAATATCAGGTATGACATTGAATAAAATAAGTAGCTCCAAAGAAAACATGATAAGGAAAAGGAATAAATATGAACCTAATTTTGATTTTACACACGATCCGAATAAGTAAACTGCAGCCACAGACGTCGAATTTACCGATTTTGTGCATTAACGAGAAGGCAGCAGATGGCGATATGTCCCCTGAATGTAATAAAACATGGTGTCTAGGAGCTGGAAAAACCTGGTAAAAGGCGAGAATTTCACATAGATGGAAAAAACGGGAATTCGATGGGAAAATTAAGTTTAAACTGGAAATTTTGACTAAGCAGACAATGCTCAAAACTTCGACTGCGCTTTCTGCACCACCCAATAGAAATTGGCCTCTATATCAATTTATATATAGAGATCTAATATCTATTTTAAATAACTTAATGAGGCGTTTTGTTACAGAAGAAGCTCTCCAAAGCACTTCTTTTTTTAAAATAGATGTTTTTTAAAAAGAAAATGGGTTATTCTGTAATTGTAAAAGAGTTCAAGATATTGACCTAGGATATGCGACTAGAGCAGCTCTCAGAAAATGCGCTGAAGTGAAGAATAAGAATTGATCTTTCGCCAGGATTGTCGAAATTGTTTGATGTATACAGTTTCCAAACTTTTGGAAAAATGTCCATTAACATACACGTTAACTGAGAATTTTCCTTAACCCCAGTAACACTGGCAGCGACCCAAATAACTCTGTGCAACTGATGTCTAAGTCATTTGAAATTCTGCTAAATGCGAACAGATGCAATGCCACCACATTGAAAAAAGCAGATAGAGCGTTTAAGGACATTCTTACTGATCAGCGCATTTTAAATAAAATTTAAAATTACTCCGGGTGTGAAAGAGTACACGATTTTTGGATGGTGGTCTTGCAAAATGGTAGTTTAAAAAAGATGGTTCACCTTCTAACAATTTCTCACGGAAACATATAGGTCAATGATTAGTGTACGATTCGCTACACAAAAATGGCGTAGTGCAAGGTATAGGCATTACAAAATCAATGATTCTCTCAATGAGAAATGCCTACTCAAGATACAACACACCGAGTGTTGGAAAGTAACTTCAGGAAAGTAGGAAGAGAAAGCTTCAGAAGCAAACGGGAGGATTGGAGGAAGAAAAGAAAAAAATTCTTGAACAATCACAAAAGTATTTGGCAGCTGTTGATCAAAAATTTATTTATTTTTGTTTTCTCACCTTGTTCTATGTACATACATAAATGTTTCAAAATTTAAAACCAAAAGCGTAGTAAATTCACAGAAAAAGTAATTTTAAAAACCAACTGGGAAAATGTAACAACCGACCGAGAAAAACCGGGAATTAGCCGGAAATTTAGTTTTAGTTTTTTGCTAGACACCATGTGAAATCTCTGATTTCTCGGCGTAAGCGATTCTGCCGAATTCTTAAAGAAGCGTTCATAATGTAATAAAAATAAAGTGGAATGAAAAATTCATAACAATGTTGTCAAATGAGGGAATGGAAATACCAGATAGTTAGAGCAATGAATGCAAAATTGGACTTTATAAACATCAAGAAGATGGAAATTCATAACAGACGCTGAGGTAGTAAGAAATAAATATACTCAATACTTTGTAGGATCAGGGAAAGTTCCCTGGCTAAACGACATCAGGATCTAATTTTTTACATTTTTCATATTACATGTAAATATACCTAATAACAAAGACAATCCACAGTTTTTGCTAATAATAAACTATTAACTTACCAAGATATTTCTTGTATTCTTGTTTGCCTTGTCTCCACAACAGCGTTTAAAAAACGATCCGCCACTGAATACGATAAAACCTAGTAAAGTTGGGGTATATAAATCATTGGTAGATGTTTCACTTTTGTGGAATTTTAGCACCTTGTGATGTTCTAGGGTGTAAGAATTCATCACGCTACAAATTATGGCCTTTTCGGAATTTACGTCCAAGTTGCTGAGAGAATCAGACATGAGTTCATCAGCAATTATTCTTAAGGCTTCATGCCTTTTATTTCACTCCTTATAAACAGCATAAGCAATGATGCTGTTGGTAGGCTTCTAAGAATTTAATAATTATTACCTTAGTACATCATTTTTTTAAAGTAGTCGACATGTTTTATGAGCGAGATACTCCGGCTTTTTGTTTACAGTATGAAAACTGGCGCCAAAAAGTATAGGAGCGTTTAACTTTACTGGCGCATGAATTGGTGGCGCCACTAAACTTGCGTTCCAAAAAATGCTCGCTTAAAATATAATTGGTGATACTATTAAATAATGTTCGTTGAGTTTACCTTTCCTAATATTTATTCATGCTGCTATTGACAGGGAGAGCCACGTGTATTAGACATCTAGAGTTGACTTTCTTATCCATCAGCATAATATCAGATACCGTTTAAATCATCCTCGTTGGTTTTCAATAAAATAAGTACGATCTTTATAGCACGTTTAGAAAATCCAATCCTCAACGATTGTAGTAGTAAAACCAAGCAACTTGCAACGTGTAAAAATAGACGTAACCATCACATGCATAGCTGACTGCATGATAATGTATCAATCGTTAGTCACAACCTCACAACATCGGCTTAATTAATAATCCATTTTGCTTGAAGCAATTATTTTGGCGAATAAAATAAATTTCTGCTTTTTTAAAACACAGATCTATTTCATAGATAGATAATGTTGTATGTTTTCTATAAATTTATAATTGCAGTTCAAGCCCATAAAATGTTCGCCTAGTTTTTACAAGGTCTTTGTTGATTTTAGGTGTTCCTATACTTATAGGCATATTATCATAACGATCTTGAAGTCTTAAAACATTGAAATTGCGGATAAAGATAAAATCGTAACAATTCAGGTAATTGTACATAACTGTCGAATATTCTACTACAGGTTGTGTTTATCTCAAATTGTTATGGTAAAGTATTGGTAAATGCAGACGTAGACCGAAATTATCCTATCAAGTAAAAGCTTTATACAAGGTGTTCCTCTATATTTACATCCTACCTGCAGCCTTTACCTTAACAGGCAGAAGAAAAGTGTAAATACAGAAGTATTAGAGTTTCAAGAATCCATCTTCAGAAAAACAGTTGAGTGTATGAAATGTCAAATTTCGCTCGTAACTTTTAATTTTTTTTAATGTTTTGCTCTGCGATTGAGTTTTTATTCCCTCTTAACCCTTAACTGGTGACTTACAAAAGATGTAACATAACTGGTGACGTGCGATCAAATCGACACTCTGACAAAAAACATTTTTATTAATTGTTTACTAAATATTGATATTGCTAAAGTTTTTTTTTTAATTAAGAACACAATTTCGTGAAAACAGCACGCATTTTTATTAGAATTAACCGCGGCTGCTATGTATCAAAAGACAAGTTAGAAAAAACATTTTTAGTACATTACAGTTTGTTATAAAAATAAAACCAAATATTTGTCCAAAGAAAAGCTTAAAAATAAATGATAACTGTATACTTTTTTAAAATACAAATTTAAGTTTTGCCATCTGACTTGAAAGTTTTGCAGGAACAAAATATTGAATTATTTCCATTATAAAGAAATTGACCTAATTTTTGCTATAACAGTTTTTAAAATTTTTTTAATAGTCCAAACACGCTGTTTTTTTGCATTCTACACATGCGACCATGGGTCATTTGCGCGCCGCGGTCACTTTTACCTTTTGCTAGGGATTTATTGCCCCGATTGGCAATAGGACAGTTGCGCGCAAAAGAGGGATTACGGAATGGTACCGACTGTAATATAAATGTTATCCGAACTTCTACCATACTCTGAAGCCTTCGAAAAATACTTACACTGCAAAAGTATTTATTAGGTACAGGGTTATTCATTATATTTTGATACCCACCTGCAGTCGTAATTACAGGTAATACAAAAAAAAACTTAAATTCAAAAGTTGGTTTGGTTTTTTTATACACTCATGTGCAATAAAAACGGTCACTACAAAATTTTGATTAAGTTTTAGGCTTGATAACTTTTTTACTTTTAGCCCGATTTTAGTGATTTTTTTAAAGAACTGTAGGTACAACTATCCTTATTAACATGTTTTTTACAAATTTTAAAAAACATTGGTTATTCGACATATTATACAAGGATAATCGAAATGTTGTTTTTTATCTAATTTCAACACACCCTGTGGAATAATCAAGTAGCAAAATTTTTCCAAAATATCAGTTTTCGTTTAAAGTGATCTATTCTTCACGTTTTGTTTTTTGGTTCATATCAATACATGCCTTTATTCTCACCCAAATGCAAAATGATCTTGGTTATCAATAATTTAAAGTTTTACATAATTTCTAATTCCATATGAATTCAGTATTTTCTTTGACAAGGTGGCTATGTTGTCCATTGTTATTCGACGCTTTATTGTCAGTTTGACAGTATGTTTGTGCATTTACAATGGTTTTAAGTGCTTTATCTTGATGCAAAATAATGCCCGACCACATTCAGCAATGTGCGTAACTGAATATTTGCTAGAAGTTGGAATTGAAAAAATGAACTGGCCAGCTTGTTCTCCAGATTTGAACACTATAGAGCATGTGTGGGATATGCTCGGAAGACGCGTTAGAGGTCCAGAAGTGGTACCAGCGACATTGAACGAGCTTCGTGCGGTACTTCAAGAAGAATGGAGAAATATTCCCCAAGACGATATTCGCGGGCTCATTGAGACCGACGTGTGCAGACCAGTAATTAGAACTAGAGGAGGCAATACAAAGTACTGGACCATGTTTAAGTTAAAATGTTTAATTTAAGTAAATTAATTTAGAAACAAAATTAACTACCAATTACATTTTGATTAGTACAACAAAAAATTTAAATCATTGATAACGAAGATATTTAGCATTTGTGTGAGAATAAATGCATGTATTGAGGTGAACCAAAAAACAAAACGTAAAGAATAGATGACTTTAAATGAAAACTGACATTTTGGAATAATTTTGCTACTTGATTATTCCACAGGGAGTTTTGAAATTAGATAAAAAAACAACATTTTGATTATCCTTGTATAATATGTCGAATAACCAATGTTTCTTAAAATGTGTAAAAGACATGTTAATAAGGATAGTTGTACCTACAGTTCTTTAAAAAAATCACTAAAATCGGGCCAAAAATAAAAAAGTTATCAAGCCTAAAACTTAATCAAAATTTTGTAATGACCGTTTTTATTGCACATGAGAAATGTCAAATGTCAAAAAACCGCATAACCTTAATTTTTTTAAATGGAGCACCCTGTATATTATTGCATATTTGGATTGTGCGAAAAAGTCTAGACATATTTCATAAATAATGTCCTATACCTATCTCTAACGGTTTTTGAAATATTGACAGTTGAAAATCGACCATTTACCAAGTTTGACAGCTTGTAAAATCTAAACGGCTCAAGATAGAACAAAACGGGTTGCACTTTCCTATATTGGTTTTACATAAGCTATCGTATGACACTAACTTTAGATTTAACCAGAGGTTAAAAAATCCCGGATAAATTTAACCTCTGGTTAAATAAAAAGTTAGTGTCATACGATAGCTTATAAAAACCAATATAGGAAAGTGCAAACTGTTTTGTCCTATCTTTAGCCGTTTAGATTTTACAAGCTGTCAAACTTGATAAATGGTCGATTTTCAACTGTCAATATTTCAAAAACCGTTAGAGATAGGTATAGGACATTATTCATGAAATATGTCTACACTTTTTCGCACAATCCAAATATGTAATAATATACAGGGTGTTCCATTTAAAAAAATTAAGGTTATGCGGTTTTTTGACATTTGAGAGGCAATTTTTTTCTTTTGACGTTTCTAAAAGATAATATATTAAAAACCATACTTTTGAATTTAAGTTTTTTTTGTATTACCTTTAATTACGGCTGCAGGTGGGTGTCAAAATATAATGAATAACCCTGTACATTCCGTACCTGAATTTGGCACCGAATTACATTCCATACACGATTTCCGCACCCGCGCGTTGATTGGATAGAGGTTGAATGGCTTAACCAATAAAAATCCCCTAGGTGCCAAATAGACGTACGGAATGTATAAATGCCTCCCGGATACCCAAAAAATTTCGAAAGAATGGAAAAAAATTGAAAACACGTAAAAAAATTGTTCGGAAAGTTAATAAAAGTATTATAAAACGAAATAAGAAAAAAAAATTAATTAAAAAAAATTAGAGAATCGCGGTTTTCGGCGAAAAAAAGGCGAAGGAGTTGAGCTACGAGGTCGGGGATGGCAAAAATGGAAAGAAAAAAAATGCTTTATAAAAAAAAATCAAAAATGTGTGAAAAAATTTAAAAAAAACGTAAAAAAATGTTCGGAAAGTTAATAAAAATATAATAAAACGAAATAAGAAAAAAATTAATTAAAAAAAGTAAAACCAAAATATTGTTCGGAAAGTATTATAAAACCATATAAGAAATTTAAGTTAATAAAAAAAGAAAAATTTGTTCGGAAAGTTAATAAGAGTATTATGAAACGAAATAAAAAAATCATTAATAAAAGAAAAAAGGTAGAATAACACAACAAAATAAACAATGTAAACTATAAACATCAAAATATACGGCCGCGAAATGCGAAGTTACTGATTTCACATGAGAGCCGTCGAAAATAAACGATGCAGCGTCCCGAACGTCTTCGACACCGGGCTGCGTGTTTGTATAATATACACGATTACAGTTCAGCCCCGCCTGCGAGTATTTTTGATTGGCTGCTGTTAATCATACAACAACCCAGTATTCATAGTTATAATATACGTGACTACAGTGCTCTACTAACGTGTATAGATTTCGAAGTGTATTTCAGCCGTACATTTTTTCCCTTTATTCCTTGCAGAAGGTACGGAACTCCTATGCATCTTTTTTGGAAGAAGGAGGATCACTCGAAAGAAATTTAAACTTTTTTTTTATTAGAAAATTTTTAGAAGGTACGAAACTTCTCCGTGCATTTTTTCGAATTACATCTCTTTCTTTGTGTTTCTTCAAGTTTATTAAAATTGTTATGATGACACACAATTTTTTTTCGATAAAGTAACTTTTTTAATTTGTTACTGGCGGCTAGCACCACGGAATCCCCTTTGGCTTTCACATTGCTAGGTATTATTATGGCTTTGCATGGCCCTCCGCTCGCTTCGCTCGCTACGGGGGCTCAATCAACAAGAACTAACCAAAACTAACCCAAGGCTAACCCAAACTAACCAAAAATTAAGAAAAAAAGATAAATTAATAAAAAACAATAAACAAAACATCTGTCGCGACCGACGGGAATCGAACCTGCAGCGCCGGAATGACAGAGCCAAGCACCCTGCCAACTACGCCACCGAGACGTTGTAGAAGTTTTGCTAGAACGTAGAGACATGCAGACATATGGCGTCGCGATCGGCACTGTAACCGCGTATATTATTCCTAGGTACACTCAGGCCGTGTATGATTTATGCCAACCAATAATATTCAATAAAAACGAAGTTAATACTGTATTCATGTATATTATACAAAATAGCTACCGGGCTCCCGATTGCAGATCCGAGCAGGACCAGCCGCAGGGCCGGAATAGGATTAAAAATTGACATAATATTTTCCAAGTTCAAGTTCAAACTTAGGACAGGGTGATATTTACTTACTAGTTTATGCATTTTAGTAGTTCAAGATTGCTTTATCAGAACCTTCAGTTGCGGACATTTGAAACGTCAATAATTAATGCGAAATATTATTTGTCTTCTAGGTATTCGAAATTGTATTATTCTAAAAGTTATGGTGCCGGTTAAAGTTTCAGCAGCATGTATTTATGCAAGTCTTCTGAATGTATTGCTTTGCTGATACATTATTTGCCTTGACAGTTTAACGAATTAATTTTAATAATATTTTCGTTTTTCAGAGAACAGTAGTCATCCTGCCCAAAAAATATTCATTGCAACGGAAGATTTAAGCACGCACCACAGCATACAGGCACTATAATGCCAGTAGGAATAAGTAAGTAAAATCTGAATTTTATTAGATAAGCGTCGCCGTCGTCTCCTTTCATATTAATTTTGTACAATATTTTAAGGAAAACTAAACGCTAAAGACTCGACACATTTTTGGCATCCCTGGATTAATTTTGGGAATTTTTGTTATTTTACAATGAATGGAAAATAAACATGTATAATTTTAATTTTATATTACATGACTCATCTAATTCTTGGTCTAATTGGTATTTTGTTATTAGGATTTCGGGCACTACATATGCATTTGATTGCTTAAAATAGATTTTATTTAATTTTAGTTTGAAAGATCTGTTTCATACATAAATTTTATAACGGTCGCACGAATTGAATCAAGCAAAGATCTGTTTTGTAGTGATGTTTTTCCGATCATTAAAAGTTTTTCCAAACTAAACGGGTACACAATAGGACAGTTAAATAACTGTCCCTGCACCACTTGTCATGACTAGCGATCTTTAACTAGTCAGTACAAAAGGCCTCATTTTTCTAAATCCCTGGTCTCGATTTTCAAGCAAAAATACAATAGGCCACAACAAAACCGGCGGGCAAAGAAAAATGGCGACCTGCGGGGCAAAGGCTTTCAAAAAGGTCAGATTCATATAGTTGAACTTTACAGATAGCTGGCAGCGTGTTACAGTAATTAATTATGGGGTGGTGCTATAGAAGTAAACGTGATTTTATTTTTTTGTATTGTTTTTGAGATTAAATAGTAGAGTTTGAATGTGGCATCTACATAGTTGAGAATGGATATTCCCGGCCTAACTAGAGTATATACCAATGTTTCCTGGGTGTCAGCTGGCTATTTAACGCTCATTCAGGTAAAGACGGCGTAAGTCGACTCCAGCCAAGCGAGGGAGAGAAACAGTCAGGAAGTGAAAACTTCTTTAGTTACGTTTAGCCATACGTTTTCCTGGGTAGTGAATGAAACTGAGCCGTCACGTGCGATGCAAGACAGTCGGCTATAGCTCATTTAGGTAAAGTCGGCTTTAACCTCATTTTTTTTGTTACACTGGAATTGTCGAAAAAATTAAACTTTTGGACACGTACCTTTGAACAGTCTTCCGAACCCTTTTGAAATTGGCGAGAACCGGAAAATGGCGAGTGTTAATTTTGAGGGTGTAAAGGGGTCTATTTGGGTCGTTCTAGCACCGAAAAAATAGCAAGAATCGAGAATACTAGCATACTACAGTTCGATGATGGGGAATTTCTAGGAGGAAAATTTTCTAAATACGTCTCTGCTTCGAAAATCCGATTGAATATCGAATTTGTGATTTTTTTTGATTTTCAGTTTCAAAAATCTATTTTAAGCGTATGTGCCAGCCAACGCATATTTATTTTGAAGAAATTAATCTCGGATTCGTAAAGCTGGTGATTTCTGCTATAAAAGGTTCCCTTGAAGGATCCATAACAATTTTTCCTACGAGATCGAGAAATACGAGCAAATCGAGATTAAATTCAAACATGCAGAAAATCGCAAAAGTGTTGAAATTTCATGTATGCTTGTGATGTATTATGGGAAATATGAAGGAATATTTCTTCCAATATTTTGACATCACGTTTGGGTTATGTAGATTTATACATTTAATTGCCGCAAATGGGTCAGGATCGGAAATTGTGGAAATTTTTTGGTGATTAGATGCAGTTTCAGGTTAATTTTATGGCAGATTTCGAGGTAGAATTTTACTTTTAGCATATCGATGAGCAGATATAGTTTTTGTGGTAAGTGAGTAGATTTATTTTCATGAGATCTCATTTAAAACAATTTGAAGATGGGACAATGGGCCCGGGTTGGAGAATTTGGACAGTATCAGTTAGTATCAGTATCAGATGGGGTGGCCCCCAGCGGGCATTGCACTTAGACCACCAGTTGGTCCCGTTGTACCTTCAGCTCGCATTAAAGAACGTCCAGGATGCCGGTCTTCCTTAAGAAAGCCCGCATTAACACGACGCCTATGCACTGAATTTGACACAATCAGCGTCATGCCAAAGATATTGAATCTTACCCACGCAAAGCTGGGGGGGGCGTTTCGTAAGGTATGGGGTCTCATCGCCCTCAATGCACCATCTACAATCCCCCTCTTCTGCAATTCTCAGCAGACTCAGGTGCCGTCTAAGCCTACAGTGCTCTGTGTAGAATCTTACCAGCGTCCTGCACTACTTCCTTGGTAGGCCCATCAACCCCCTGGTGAGACTCCTCACGGGCCCGTGTATCATGAGGCTCGTCTGTCTCATCTCCAGAACCCTCCGTCATACGGTCATACCTCTTCAGCTCGACCCTCGGTCCTGGCCTCCAAAGCTCTTTCGCGTACACTCTGGGCGGGATGCATATTGACACATCCTCACATACGATGGCACTAGGGTGCTGAAAACTGTGAGCCTTTGTAAACAATAATTACGCTACAAAAGCTCACTGATTTCGGCACCTACGTAACTGGCTATCATAGGCACCAGGGTGCTGAAATCGGCTAGGTTTTGTAAGCGTACAAAAGCTCACTGATTTGGGCACCTGGAATACGCTGTTATATAATATTTCGCTTTTCGCATGGCCCTCCGCTCGCTTCGCTCGCTACGGGGGCTCAAGAAAAGGAAACTAACCAGGTGCTAACCCAAACTAACCCAAGACATACCCAAAATCAAGAAAAAAACTGTTTCGAAACTTAACCTAAAAAAAAAAAGCAACGGGGTTTGAACCCGGACCGTCCAGGTGAGACCCAGCCATCTAAACCTCTAGACCACGAGAGATCTTACCGCAAATTGATTGCACCGTAAAGACATGGCGCGATTAGGTGCCCAAATCAGTGAGCTTTTGTAGTGCTACAAACGCTTACAAACCCTAACCGATTTCAGCACCCTGGTGCCGTCGTATGTGAGGATGTGTAAATATGCGGGCGGGATCAGGCACTAAGTATGTACGTGCGGAGCCTTCTCTGACTAAGGCGTCAGCGGTCCCGTTTCCCGGTAGCATTTTTTCGTCTCCTATTCGGCTAGCGCAACCGAGTGCGCTAATCGTGTAGGAAACGAATGCGGGACCTGCATCTTCGTTCCCTAAGGGGTTAACGCACTGATTTGGGCACCTGGAATACGCTGTTATATAATATTTCACTTTTCGCATGGCCCTCCGCTCGCTTCTCGCTACGGGGGCTCAAGAAAACGAAACTAACCAGGTGCTAACCCAAACTAACCCAAGACATACCCAAAATCAAGAAACAAACTATGCCCAAACTCCATGTGAAAAGTATTTTTATTACTTCTATTTTATGGGTTAGTTTTTCGTTAGTTTGGGTTAGTTAGATATTAGCTTAATTAAAGCCTATAGCTACTGGCGAGTAGCAACTCTCCAAAATTAACGTAAACTGATCCAAACTAACCATTAGTTAAATTAAAGGGCACTTCGTATTTTTTAATTTAATTACTCACACCTATCCGAAATTAACCAAAACTACCAAGCTAAATTTAAAATCGCGCTTTAATTTAGTTAACGGTCAGTTTTGGCCAGTTTGGGTTAGTTTTGGTCTGCTAAATTAAAGCGCGCTTTAAAAAATAGGAAATAAATTAAAATATAATTAAAATAAAAATGTTGAGTTTCCGCAAAAAGAGTTATTTGTAAATTTAAGATTTCGGTTAAACGAAAGTTTTCTAAGGGGCTTAACTTCCGTTTAGTTGAAATCACTTTTAAAAAACAATTAGTTTGTTAGAGGCTTTTTCTCGAGCTTTTTCTTCTTTTTGTTTTTTCCTTGCCCTGTTTTTTCCTTGCCCTGTTTTTTCCTTGCAGTATTTTTTCCGTGTGCTATTTTTTTCGTGTGCCATTTTTTCCCAGTGCCCCCGCAGAACATCTTTAGATAAACCCTAGATCGCATTAATAACAGTACGGAGTCTCTGTACCTGCTCTAAATAATCTAAATAATGTACAGGGTTATTGATTATATTTTGACACCCACCTGCAGCCGTAATTAAAGGTATACTTTTGAATTTAAGGTAAAAAACTTAAATTCAAAAGTTGTATGGTTTTTAATATATTATCTTTTAGAAATGTCAAAAGAAAAAAATTGCCTGTCAACCGCATAACCTTAATTTTTTTAAATGGAACACCCTGTATATTATTACATATTTGGATTGTGCGAAAAAGTGTAGACATATTTCATGAATAATGTCCTATACCTATCTCTAACGGTTTTTGAAATATTGACAGTTGAAAATCGACCATTTATCAAGTTTGACAGCTTGTAAAATCTAAACGGCTAAAGATAGAACAAAACGGTTTGCACTTTCCTATATTGGTTTTTCATAAGCTATCATATGACACTAACTTGGTAAATGGTCGATTTTCAACTCTCAATATTTCAAAAACCGTTAGAGATAGGTATAGGACATTATTCATGAAACATTTCTAGACTTTTTCGCACAATCCAAATATGCAATAATATACAGGGTTCCATTTAAAAAAATTAAGGTTTTGCGGTTTTTTGACATTTGACAGGCAATTTTTTTCTTTTGACATTTCTAAAAGATAATATATAAAAAGCCACCCAACTTTTGAATTTAAGTTTTTTTTTGTATTACCTGTAATTACGACTGCAGGTGGGTGTCAAAATATAAAGAATAACCCTGTACCTTACCAATAATTTTGCAACACTGACTGAAAAATGGCTGTTTTACTGGAAGTAGGCATCTTATTGATGATTATTTTGAATTATATGAGTTTGTGGAATATCTAACCAATTTTTAATGTTGGAAGGTTATTTTTTTCTTCCATCGTAAAAAAGACTCAGTCTCGGATCATTATAAAAATGGGTTATATACCGTGGGGTTACTTTGAACTTAAAATGAATCCAACATACTTGGAGTTTATCCATAACAGACAGGTCGGATATGAGTTAACTCCAATCCTTGGATTTATACCCTTAAAATTTCTGGATTTTGACCAAGTTATAACCTGATTCTATTTTTTCATGAGATAGTAAGTGAAAATAAATGATATAATGGACATGTTTGAAGAAATTCTAACGACGATTTGAAAAGGAGTTGAGAAATATTGTTGTGGGGCTTAGAACGTCTCGGGCTTTTCGAGGAACAATACATAAATATAGATGATTGAACTGAAACTGAATTTAATGGGTTATCACCATGAATACCAAAAAATACGAATAGAAATTTGCAAGAAAAGTGTGGTTATGTTGATAAGAATTTTGATGTTCTAACATATCAGAAGTTAGCAACTTTGGGTATCCTTTAAGTTTTCACCAAACTATAAATTGAATGAAAATTCCAATGCTTAACTCGCATCAAGAGTTTATCTTTGAATTAATTCGCGTATTAACTTATACCTCTACAAATCGCCCCTAGAGTCCTCAGTTTTATTGTTTTTAACTTACATGGATGTTACTAAGAATGGTAAAAAATGCGGTTTGTTGTGAGGGTTTCTTACGTAGTTCTGGAGATTCAATAAAATTTCTATTTTTTGAACGCTCATAAGGCCTTCAACTTTCCTTCAACTTTCAAAAATATAATATGAACAGAAATTCTACGAACTGGTAAAAATTGGAGATATGTAAAAATAAACGGAGTATGGATCCTTTTATGCCAGTTCAACTGTGAGAACGCGCGCCTTCTATTAATGTTACCAGATCGTTGGAACTAACCAGTTATGTCTGGCGACTATCCCATAACTCTCAGCAGTCAGCTGTTTTCATCTACTTCGTGATGTAACAAATCGTTTGTATGCCTCTGATGGTCTAGAGGTTTGCATCGTTAGCTTTCACTTCGGCAACGCGAGTTCAAACCCCATCGGTTTCTTTTTATTTTTTTTAAGTTTATATTTCTAAACAGTTTTTTTTCTTGATTTTGAGTATGTCTTGGGTTAGCACCTGGTTAGTTTCCTTTTCTTTAGCCCCCGTAGCGAGCGGAGCGAGCGGAGGGCCTGTAAAAAGTGAATTTAGGCATGGTGCTGAGAGTTATGGGATAGTCTCCAGACGTAAGTGAACTAACCCTCCTATAAGTAACATTTCAGTCGGCGTCGAAAAGTCCTAGCGCCGAATGCATCGAGCTGAAACGAACCTGGTGCCGAGTCGGGCGACATCAAAGCGTTTTAGATACAGTGTGTCCATATAACTTTAACTCAAAGCTAAAAGCTGGAACTGCTTGGAGCATAAAAGATGAACAGATTTGCTGCTTGCAGCTGATGGTAATGGCTGTGTTGACGTATACCATTCTCGTATAAAAGTTTACAAATAAATTCTATGATGAATACCTAAAAAGAAGTATTTTGTGTCCACTGACCAGCAGTCTTTACGGGTAGCCCAATTTCTGTCCTGGTACAGAATAAGACCAATATCTATTTTGATTGTGAAACCTTGGCCTTTCTTGAAGCTTACATTCAGTTTTTCTCATTGCATGAAATACTTATTCGATGAAATATGTACTGTAACGTTGTAAATGTTGTAAAATACAGTAGTGCGATTCTCGCCTTTTACTGGTCGATTAGTGTTATCGATACACTCGCTACCTTACTTCCGGTGTTCCGAGCAGCTCAAAGAATGAATCCGTTTGCAGCGTCACTTGACAGATACGGTATATATATTATTTTTTTTAGAGAATTGGTAGCCCTTCTCGACGGAACACTCAAGGCGAACAGGCAGTTTTCCGTATCGGAATTTATCGTTGCTATTTTTGACCATCAGGTCTAATTACCGCTTGGCGTTGCAGTATTTGGCAAATGAAGTAGAGTGTATATTCTCTAAAATTATCGGCCATATCGCCTATAAACGTTGTGTGATGAACTAGTTTGGTGACCCCTTTTTTTAAAAGTATGTTGGACACGAATGTTTCTATTTAGGGCCCTTCTGTGGGATAGAATTCCTTCTGTGGGATAGAATTCCTTCTGTGGGATAGAATTCCTTCCATGAGATAGAATTTCCTTCTTTTGTGGCCGGCATCCGTCGGCTGCCTTTTGATGCTGACCTAGCTAGCTCCGGCGTCAGTTAGCCATACAGCGGCCTTTTTGTCAAGGTGATACGACCACATGGTGCAGACGCACCGTCACCGGAAACGCCAGTGTCTAAAACTACTAGATACCTACAAGTAAAATCTATTTAATTTTAACTAAGGATATTTATTTTCTATATAGTCGTTATACATAATTTTAGTTAATGAATTTATAGTTAAACGACTGTAGCTCGTTTACCTTCAATATCGCATATATCTTATCGTTATATACCATTTTAATTAATAAATTTATAGTCAAATGGCTGTATCGTTTGCCTTCAATATATAATCATATATATCTTATCGTTATATATCATTTTAATTAATGAATTTATAGTCAAACGACTGTAGATCGTTTGATGTCTATCGTTTATATTCTTGTTTTATTTATAGATCTGGTTATTTTGCTTATCGAGCTTATCTTTAAAAAGGCTGTAGGTTATCGAATTTTTGTGCATTATCTTTATCTATGCATGTTTTCATTGTTGCTACGGAGATACTTAATTTTATCCTTATTATATCTGATATTATCTCAGTTAGAGCATTCATTTGGCTAGTGTCAGGATAGCTGATTGATTTATTTTTACTGTACTTGGCTGTAATGCTCATGACAGTAATTAGTTTCACATAACTGGAAATTTGAAAATTTAATTTTGTCGCCTTGATATCGGAATCGACTTGAGCTCAATTCGTTTATGTATAGATATGTAACGGCTATATGTATATATTTACCTCACAAGTTATTTTATTGATTTAGTATAACTGAGTGACTGATACCTGGTCTACTGATATTGTCGCTGCCTCGGGATTAATTTAGGTTGTTTTATTAATAATAACTTCATTTATACCTGCATATATTTACCGGCTATACATATACATATATGTACTAGACCGGTTATCACTTTGATTTTGTATAAAGCTAGTTTAGTAATAAGATATTTCCGATTTGTAGTGTTTCATCATTGACTGTGTGTAGTTAAACCTTTAAGAAGTCAACGTTTAGTTAGAATTATTTCAAAATAAGAGCTGGGCAATATTAATGTTATAAAGCGTAGATTAAAAACTAATATCTTACTTTGCTTTGATTTAATATTCTGATAATATAGGTGAAACATATTATAAGAGACTCTTCTCATTAGTTTATGGGCGTTATCCTCAAATTAATTTAAAATATGATTAATTGTCCTGAAAGGGTTTGTGTAGGTTTTCACATTTAAATAAATAAGTTATTTGGAATCTTGATGTTTATTTTGGTAAATTGCAGTCAAAATAATAACTAATTCATGTATCCACAGTTTTTCAACGTTCTTATACAGGCTATTTTTCGAAATTCATTGATAAATTACTTGTAAAAAAACTTAGTGGCGCCCGCACCTAACTGCCTAGACATAGACCCACGCCTTTAAAAAAAAAATGAATCCGCTGGGTAAACCTGACATAATGGTAAACCGCCTAATGAGCAACTAACAAATAAGGTTACATATTTGGCACTCAACGCTCAAGGCTGATTCCAGTACCAGATAATATTTGTTTTTATCCTTAAAATTAGCTTATTTCTATTATTCTCATATGTAGCTTGAAGCCGTAAAGGTCTTTCTAGTCCTCTATATTCCGTATGGATGAAGGAGATGAGATATTTGTCGTTTCAGAATTTTTATTTGGAGGTAGGTTTATGCATTATATATTGTATTGCATGATAAAAAGGAAGTTATGTATCTATATGTATCTAAGTAATGAGTCACTAGAAGTGATGTCTTAGATATTGAGGAAATGAAACTAATTAAGGATTTACAATAAATGGTATACTGCCTTTTAGTCATTAGCAGGCAATGCTGCGTTCCTTATTATTATATCATTCCGGTTTGAAGTCACGTATTCTGTTTTATTGCACTTTTTATTTACTATCCCATCATAAAATATTATACAGGTTATCTTACTTATTTTCATTTTAATCTCCGTTCGTCAGGAGACACTTCAAGGCTTTTTCGGCAACGTCTTATTCTCTTAAATAATGGTTCGAAAATTTTACTTGAAAATTTTGGGCTACCGACCTCTTTAGCTTTTCATTTATCAGAAGATTACTATTGATGTATTTGTATTTTAAGGCTTTTTTGAGGATTTTTAGTAGCTTTTTATAGGCAGCGAAATGTCGACTGTAAGGGGGATGAGGCATACATGAAAGCCACACAGTTATTTATACCGCGTGTTGAGCAAGTGTTATAAAATTAGAATCAATCTATGCAGTATCTATTACATTTCCTCTTTAATCTATGGCAAAAAATTGAGAAATATCTTTTGCCATTATGCTTTTAACAGCAATTTAAAAAAATAATAATTTGTTCATTTTTCTCAACCTCTTAAATGAAAATTTTATTTTTAATTTGCCCTGAAGCTGAAATTAATTATTTCAAAAACTCGTTGTGGTTTACTAGTCCCTCATCGGACGGTTCCCCAGGTGGCGAATAGGGGAACGTCTTCCAGATGGGTACTATCACAGACCTAGAAAAAAAAAAGAGACCCAACCCAATTGTTTATATTTTAACACGTTTCCGCCTTGTGTGTAGCATAATTCGAAAATAATATATATTTATTTAATGCTTTAATTAAAAATTAATCTGCAATTGCTCCAAAAATGTGTTTATTATTAAATCTTTTATATACACATTATATTATTATTTCTATTCCGGCAAAATTGAATATTTATTTTACGACCTTTACTAGGATTTCCAATTTAAGAGAATGGCTTGCATTTATTGAGACTTTGCGACGTTGGTTGAGCTGTCGAGTGCTTTAACGACTATCTTGCGATATTTTTATGCTTTTTTGATATTTGCAAAAATGTGGGTTATAGTATTGTAGTATAACGTACCCGGGTCGATTCAACACAGTTAAATCAGATAAGTAAAATTGTGGTTTGTCTTTATTTTGCCAATGATCGTCAAATTAGATTAAAAAAAATGGATTAAAAAGAGGACCAATACCTACGTTGTGTTATTATTATATCTTGCACAATTTTACTCACTCATTATGCGCTTCAACGGAACACATTTAGGGAAATTTGAGGGAAAGGTGCGTCATGTAAATTAAACCACAGATTCCTAATACGCCTAATTTATTAAAGAAAAGCGTGCCGGACTCAGCCTGGAATTCACGAGGGGAAAGAGTACGGCAGAGAAACCCTCGATCTTAATTCCTAAACCGAATTATGCTGTATAATCTATTAGTATTATAATTAATTGAATTACTGTCTCCCGTACCACAATTTCTAGTTCTACACTTGTAACAATACATTTAAAACTGAAGAGATAGCTCTTCGGTCGGGAATCGAACCCGAGTCTCCCGCGTGCCAGACGCGGATGTGATAACCACTACACTACCGAAAAGGGGTGTTAGTCAGCCAGTCGCCGCTGGAGGGTACTGAGGTCCTGGGATACGGAGGCTACTCAGCTAAAGTTGAAATTAGGGCCAATATCTCTAGAATGATCATTACATTTATAACTAGGATATTCTCCCGTCAGGGTAGGAAAATGTTAGTAATTTCACAAAAGCTCTTACTTGCAATCACAGTCATACTAAAACCAAAATTCCAGCACGAAAAGACAGCAAACAATACATTTTTGTTTTCATTTAAAGCAGTGTTGTTCACAGCATAAAACGATTTCATTAAATATACACCATCAAATATGAATTATCAATAAGAATAAAAGAAATAATAATTGTGCAAATTATGTCAATAACAATATCAAAATATATACACGTTATACCATCAAATATGCATTATCCATGAGAATAAATGAAATATTTGTGCAAATTATGTTTATAACAATATCAAAATATATACACATGTTGTGTCATCAAATATGAATTATTATCAATGAGAATAAAATAAATATACTTGTGCAAATTATGTTAATAGCAATATCAAAACATATACACACGTTATACCATCAAATATGAATCATTCACGAAACCAAAGAAACATTCATGCAAATAATGTTAATAACAATATCAAAATATATACACATGTTATGTCATCAAATATTAATTATCAATGAAAATAGAAGAAATATTTATGCAAATTATGTTAATAACAATATGAAAATGTATACACATGTTAGTCCATCAAATATTATTTATCAATGAGATTAGAAGAAATATTTATGCAAATTATGTTAATAACAATCTGAAAATGTATACACATGTTAGTCCATCAAATATTATTTATCAATGTGATTAGAAGAAATATTTATGCAAATTATGTTAATAACAATATGAAAATGTATACACATGTTAGGCCATCAAATATTATTTATCAATGAGATTAGTACAAATATTTATGCAAATTATGTTAATAACAATATGAAAATGTATACACATGTTAGGCCATCAAATATTAATTATCAATGAGATTAGAAGGAATATTTATGTAAATTATGTTAATAACAATATGGAAATGTATACACATGTTAGGCCAACAAATATTAATTATCAATGAAAATAGAAGAAATATTTATGCAAATTATGTTAATAACAATATGAAAAGGTATACACATGTTAGACCATCAAATATTAATTATCAATGAGTATAAAATATATAATGGTACAAATTATAATAATAACAATATTATAAGTTTCACTTTACCGACTTGTAATGACATAATATTGCAACACAGAAGCAAAACAATTCACCAAAACAAACCGTACACCCCGCTGGTTTCTGACTCTTTATCTTTCGTTCTCCAGCAATACCTTAAGGTGCGTCCAGACTTGTGACAAAACCCCGTGACGTGACAGCGTCGCGAACATTTTCACGACGAGGCGAACTTCGATGCGTGTCATCGTCGCGTGTCATCCCCGCGTGTCATCGTCGCGTATCATAGTCCCGTTCACAGTGTTCCACCCATTTAAATAAAAAATAGTCGGTCATCATGGACGTTACAGCAGCAGCGTACATAGTTATAGATCATTTATTGCGTAATTCTATAAATGTTAACGTTGCCTCCTGTCCACATTCCATCTTGATATTAAAAAAGCAAATACTAATTCGAAAGAAAAATAGCCGCTACACTGGTTAAAATTCAAGTAAATATGCAAAACGTTCCGATGATACGCGGTGCCGTCCAGACTTGGCGAACCAAGCGGCGTAGCATCCCTTTGATGCGACGCCAAAAGACCGACAGGACATGGAACGCAGTGATGACACGCGGTAAACGCGGCGATGTCACGCGCTGCGGTTACGGAGTACCGTCCAGACTGTACGCGACGAGGTTCGCGGCGGTGTCACGATACGGGGTCTTGTCACAGGTCTGGACGCACCTTAACGGATCTCCTCCAAAAAACCTCGCAAAAACTCGACTACAATTTATGACTTGATTTATCTTTTACATGTATAAAGGGTGTCTCAAAATATATACATATATAGGGTGTCTCAAAAATTAATGTATCAGGTCTAATGAAATAGTATTTTAAAGATGTGGGTTATCTCAGTATACAATCATGGTGCATGCATGTGTAATATCGTTGGCTGAGAATAGGGGAAGACGCGCTAAATTATGGGCAAAATCGTGACACTAAAAGATGACGGCGTATAGATGGCGCTACTAGAATGCGTGCGCGAGATCTGGCTTAAGATCGATCACAGTATTGGCATTTTGCGGAGCACACGAACGTGTTGTCTGAGGAGTTTTCGTAGCGTCTTAAAATCTTGCATTACCATTTCTTGTGATTTGTCATTGACCTAGCCTTGTTTTGGTTGTAGTTAGTACTCGAACATTATGTTCACGTTCAAAATGAATGTTTGTGTTTATCGTGGATGCAATAATACAAGAAAAAACAAGAACAATATTGTAAGTTTTTTTAAGTTTATTATGTTGAGTTTAAATTTAAAACGCCGTTTTTATTTAGAGTAATATTTGACTCTATTTTTATAAATACGTATTATAATTAATTCCGATCGGATAAAAAATAGTATGTGCAACTCGTAGGAAAAGCACATTCCTGGACTCATGTGTTGCTGGCCTCGGCTGCCCCTCGTCCAGCAATTACCACAATCGTCCAGGAATGTTTTGCTTTTCCTACGAGTTGCACAATATACTATTTTTTTAATGGGACGTAGCATTATGAAACTTAAATAATATTTCTAGGAGTCAAAAAATTTTATTTTTTCCACGTGAGACGTTTGCGCATCTACAAGCGTATAAAAAAGTCACCTTTTTAGACAGTTGTTCAAAATAGTTGTTTTGCAAGAGCCGCAAGGGAGTGTGCCAATCACATGAGTAAAACAATTACGTATGAGTTACATACAATACTTTCTCTACTTCCTAGAAATAAACTACATCAAAATAAAACAATTTATCTCTCGCAGTAGTGCGTAAAAAATATATATTTAGGCACTGGTGCTTAAAAAGTAATATTTTATATTTCGTATTTTACTTTATGCACTAGTGCATACAAGTTCGCACTGTGAAGCGCGTAAAGTTAGTTAACACTTTGATGACTAGGGGCTTTTTGAATTAAGAATTCAAATCCGTTAACAATTTTCCTTCAATTGATAAGGGGCGCCATTTATGATGAATTATGTGCTTTTAAAACCCCACAACTTTTTCGCGCCTACGCGTGTTTGACTTTTGGCAAAGAGAGTCTATTATCACACCGTTTTTAAACTTATATCGAGGTATTTGCTTTAAAGTATTTAATGCATCATCATAACATGGAATATCATATTACAAGTAATGAGCCAAAAGGCAGCAGTAGGATTCTAACCTAAATCAAACAATTTGAAAGCAAATACCTTGAGTGGTTGCGTGCAGCGACAGCTTTGAAGTATAACTTTTTTATCTAAAAAAGGCGACTGCAGTTAATAGTATATTATATACCTAGGTTGAGAAGTAAGCCATTATTTACCGAACACTTTTATAATGTGCGAGGTTAATAATGGCCTTCTCAACCGAGGTATATATAGAATTTTTTTTACTACTAACACTGATATATTACCATATTTGATTCGATTTGATTTTTATATTAGACATTTTCTACTTATTTTTCAAATAGTTCGAAATATCAAGTAGCCTGGAAGTTCAGTTGTCTAACTGACAGATATCGTAACAAGAAGCGTTTTTTCGCGAGCTAACTACAATTAACCACGGCATACTACAGGATACTACTTTATTTTCACGAGGATTAATTTAATTGTGGTAAGTGAGGGGAAGTTTCATGACGTCACTATTACATCATCATTTTTCAACTACGGCTTACTACAACTTACATACGTGACGAGGTGTGGTTCTCGAGGTTTGATGGAGTCATGGCTGATTAATTTTGAAACGTTAAACATGTGAAATGTTTGTTTTTCCATTCTGAACAAGTTTGTAAATTATACGTTCATGAAATTCTTCTATAGAAGCCTCATACGCATCGGAATTCCTACACAAATGTGCCCCAAATAGGATTTGGGCAGCATAAAGTATCCTGAACATATTCATCGAAAAAATACCATTAGTTTGCTGATCTCTAGAGGCCACCATTCTGTCATTAAAAATATGAGTAAACGTTCTGGACTGATCAAACTGATCATTTTCAAATAAATATGCAAAATATCTATATTCTTTTCTAGCAATGCAAGATCTAACTACGGTATTTTGGCGAAGACAGAAGCAGACAGCACAATTTGTAGTGGGGTGCCCGCTTGGCACTTACTTCAGTATTACTTGTAGTTAACCCAGGGCCGGATTTACCACTAGGCACACTAGGCAATTGCCTAGGGGCGCCAAACCCCAAAGGGGCGCCAGCGTTCTATCTTTTTAATTAATTGATACCTGAGAAAAGGGGAAAAACAAAAAAAAAAAGATAACTTTACCTGAATTTACTATAAATTATTTTTTTTTAATCATTATTATTGAATATTAAATAATTATTTCTTATTTTATTGTTTAAAGTATAATCGAATTGCAATTATTTACTAATAACAAAGATAATACGCCAAGCTCAAGGCGTCAAAATAGCGCATATTCGCGTTGGCGTACAGATTTGCCTAACGCCTCAGCTTAATATAGCAATCCTTATTAGTTAAGAAATCTTGTGAAGCGATATCAACTATATCTAAAATAGCTCTGAAAAACCGGTAACAAAAGCTGAGGTCACGGGGTTACTTAAGGATTTGAATTCATTAGAAATGGAAATTTTAACTGCATCTTGGTCCGACGCTTGGAAAAATGTCGTCAAGCCAAGTTTGGAGTGACCAAACTGTCGATAAAGATTTATCTCCGCTATAAAAATCTATAAGTTATTAACAGGGTATTTTGGATCTATTAGAGATAACTATAATTTTTATGAAAAGCAGGAAAAGAAGAAAATTACAAAAATGACCAAGAGAGAAAAAAACAAGAACAAGATAATTTGATGAAGGTGTTGGCGTAGATGTCAGTCACGTTTGATGGAAAAACTGATCTTAGGATTAACATTCATAATAATATTCTGGACTCCTTGAAA
>MU189594.1:0-12982 GCA_016904865.1 Pissodes strobi | reverse complement strand
TCGCTACGTTACTTCCTGCGACCTTACTTTCGGTTTTCTGAGCAGCTCAACGAATGAATCCGTTTGCAGCGCTACTTGACAGGAGTGGTATATATTCTTTTTTGAGAGAATTGGTAGCCCTTCTCGCCGGAACACTCAACGCGAAGCAGGCAGTTTTCCGTATCGGAAATTATCGTTACTATTTTTGACCATCAGGTCTAATTACCGCCTGATTGTATCGTTGCAGTATTTGGCAAATGAGTATATATTTTGCTAAAATTATCGGTCATCATGCTGAACTAGGTAGCTCCGGCTTCAGTTAACCGTACAGCGGCCTTTTTGTCAAGGTGATATGACCACATGGTGGAGACGTACCTGCACAGAAAACGGCACTGTTTGCAAATCTACTAGATACAATTAAATTATATTTTGTTTTATTTAAGGACTTTTATTATCGATATTGTCGTCATACATCATTTTAATAAAATTAATGAATTTATAATTAAACGACTGGAGGTCGTTTGATGTCTATCATTTATATTGTCGTTATTTCTCGACTCATTTATTGACCTGGCTATTTTGCTTTTCGAACTTACCTTCAAAAACCTGTAGGTTATCTAATTTCATGCATCATATATATTTCTGCTTCTTTTCATAGTTGCTTTGGAGATACTTAGTTTTATTTTTATTATATCTGATATTATCTCAAGTAGAGAATTCATTTTGCTAGAATTAGGATAGTTGATTGATTTACTTTACTATCATTGGCTGTAAAGCTGATGGCAGTAATTTGTTTCCCATAACCGACATTTGCAAATTTAATTTGTTGCCTTGATATCGGAATCGACTTCAGCTCAATTAATTTACCTGTAGATATCTAACGGCTATATATGTACATATTTACTGCATAGATTATTTCATTAATTTAGTATATTTGAGTGACTGTTTATAGGTCTACTGATATTGTCGCTGCCACGGGATTAATTTAGGTTAG
This sequence comes from Pissodes strobi, assembly GCA_016904865.1. NCBI lineage: Eukaryota > Metazoa > Arthropoda > Insecta > Coleoptera > Curculionidae > Pissodes > Pissodes strobi. The sequence continues at coordinate 12,009 of MU189594.1, read as the reverse complement.
GCTTGGTTAATAATCACTTAATTTATACCTATATTCACCGGCTATATATATACATATTTACTTCACCGGTTATATCATTGATTTAGTATGAAGCTAGTTTAATAAAATACTTCCTATTTATAGTGTTTCATGATTTACTGCGTGTAGTCAGACCTTTAAGAATTCAACGTTTAGGTTGAATTATTTCAAAATTGGATTTGGGCAATATTAATGTTACAGGACATAGATTAGAAAATAGTAGCCAGCTCACAATAAAACCAATTAAACCCTAGGTGTTGAAAAACTAGAGTATGGAAAATGTAAATATTTTTTTTATTCTAGACAAAAACAGAACTGTAGCAAACAAAAATATAAAACATATCTACAACAAAAATAGATTAAACTATGGAAAAAGAACAAGAACAAAAACTAAATAGGGGTTCTCCCTAAGAAAGTCTAACAAACAGAAGTCTGACAAAAAATACAAACAAACCCTATAGTTCTGAATCTAGGGTCATCTCCTTCAGAATCAGAAGAATCTTCATTGGGACATTTGTATTTGGAACATATTGGCGAACTAGGTCATCATCATCACAGTTGATGTCTAAGGAAGTGGCTTCTATTTGTAGGTAATACAGGCGATTCTCGTTGGAACAATGTTCTCATCTAGAAGGTAAAAGTTGCTTCTAATTGCAACCAATTTTTCCCCTGTTTTATCCAATAATCTATAATTTTTTCGAGTGAGTGAGTTGAAATGACAGCCAATTTCTTTCAAAGCCTAATGATGAACAAACTAATTGTGGTAACTCAGATACTCCAAAAACAAAAAAAAAATACAATCTGAAAGTTTGTTTCGCATAAGAACGGGTTTCCTTCCAAATTTAAAACAAAAAAAACTTCTTTCAAAGACTAATCTAAACTAAACTCGTATTAGAATACATTGCAGCTAAATTTTGTATTTGTGCAAGTTTCTATGCTATTAAATGATTACCAAAACTGTACAATTAAATCACCTAAGAGCTCCCACATTTCGAACGGAAATACGAAAGTGCTTCCATCAGCGGCAGAAAAAATTTAACACAAAAATAGAAGGAAACAAAATTGTTTCCAGGAAATACTCCACACCCGTTGCTTGTTTCAAGGATCTTAGATGTCTTCAAGACAGACGGCCTCGTTTTACACGCCATTTAAACATTGGTCTCGACAGAAAAGATTTTTTTATAGTCCCAAACGCTTTCGGATATTTTAAAATGTCAATTTTCTAAAGGTTACGGTTAAAACTAAAATTAAAAATGCTAAAAATATATCGACTATGCCCGTCGGATATTCTCCTATATATACTCATTCGGAAACATAGTATTAAGAGCGTTCGAACACGTGCAAAAGAGTCCTGTCTGAAGGCAAACTTATTTTATTTTTTATTATTTTATGAAATAGGATCCATTTTGATTGTGTTAGCTATACCGAGGTGATAGAATCCAGAAAAAAATATGTCATTATAGTCTCAAGATGATAAGGACTGTAGTCAAATAGCCACTAATAAGTAAACAGTGTCTTCCTCTCGGTGTTCGCCTTTGAGTACAAAATGCCACATCAGGTACTCCTGCCTGAAACTATTAAATATACTGTTATATATATATATAAAAAAATAATGTTAAAGAAGAAGGTCGGTATGAAATAAAATGTGTCTCTGTGTATGCGCGGAGCTGTGTGATATTGACTTCGCATAATATCATCACCTTCTGTAATGTTATCAGAAATCTAAGAGGAAAAATAGACTCTAAATTTGACCATATGGGTAGGTAATAGAAATAAAAAAAAGAATGTGAGATTAGCACTTATTCGAGACGACTTTCTAACGACAGGTAATACCACGTATAAGTCTTAAAAAAACTAAAAAGCAGAACCGGCAAGCAGTAATGAATCAGATCACGAATTACAACTCAAAACTGGTTTATTAAATGATTTTGACAAAAAAAAAACTTTCCTTATTTCGAAAACAACCTAGTCAAACCGGATAACATGGAAAGCAAGAAAAATCATAAAGCCTGAAGTACACTATTCCGTATGTTGGCAGGGTACTTAAAATCTGAAATATTTGGTAAATTTTTTTATGAGCCGATATCTGTCCTAGGAAACTATGACATGGTAAGGGTGGCATTTGAAACACACTATAAAAAGGTAACAAAAACCTGTAATCATTTATTAGTATGTTAAGAAAATATCATGTAATCATGATATACTCAGTTTCCTTCCCCATATTTATAGTCACTCACAATATCATTGCTTCAATAGGGAATGATTTTTTTGATCTTCTAATCATATTAGAATCATTATTATATTTAGAGTCATTAGTAGTTGCAAGGTAGTCACTAAGAACCTTTGGGATTCATTGGCAGTCCATGCAATTCTTTGGCATTTAATAAGGGATAAGGGTTTGGTTATTGTATAAATCAATATAGTTTGTAAAAGTTTATGAAAGTTCAGAGACTGTTTTAAAATATTTCAAAAAATTCCAAAAACATGAAAAAAATTTGCCATTTTCTGAAAGTTTCGGAAGTTGAATCAAAGTTTTGCAAAGTTTGGGAAATCTCATTGTTGCCAGATCTATAAAAAAATACCTAAAAAGCAAATGGGTAAACATTTAATGTCTTTTTCCGGAGTTTTCAATTTGGAAATCTGGCAAGAACATGTAAATCATAACGGATTTTAGGTTTGGCGACACATGTGCCACCTGCGAGGCCTCCAGGGTCTCCAGGTCGCACTATATTACATTTAATCTCACGATCTGACGATTTTTTATCTATGCTAAAAGGTTGCTAATTTATCTAATTTAAAACAAACAACACCAAATTTAATGAAACTAAAAGACTGAGTACAATTTCCCAATCGAACAGATATACTTATAATTATAATTATGTTCTAAAACGTGAAAAAACCCCAAAAAAAAAAAAAAATTCCTAAGCGACCATCGACAACTTTGCCTTTGATGCTTTATGGAAAACTTAAAGGAATACGTCCTCAAATATTTTGGCATGACACTTAGGTTAAAATATGTAGATTTATTTAATTGCCTGAAATCTCATTGAAAACAATTTGAAGAGAGAAAAATTGATCAGTATCGGAAAATGAGGATATTTTTTAGAAACAGTTCCTGGTGGATTTTATGACAGATTTCGAGGTAAAATTTTTGTGACACTTAAGTCTCATTTAAAACGCTTTGAAGAAAAGTTGGCCATGATCAGAGAATCACTTGCCGATTTTATCAGAGATTTCAAGGTAAAATTTGGCTTTAAACATGGAAGTTGTGGCAAGTAATTTAAAAAAAATACAGAATACAAAAAAAGAATATGTATTTAATAACATTAATCTCGCATTGTTGAAACTTTCACGCTCAAAAACCCCCCATAAAATATTTGATACGAAAATTTTCTGGCACCTACGAAGTTCTCTATTTCGAAGCCAAATTGGAAGAAAAATGTGATAAAACCTACGTTAATTTTTCGAAAAAAAAGCCGGTTAAAGGAATCTATTTACATCATGTCATCATAGAAATTAAATATCAGCAACTATATACAGAGCGGCAAAAGTTTCCTTTTGAAAAAATACGTTTTTTTCGAAATATCTCTGTTATTTAGCGTCGGTTCAAAAATCTTATTGCAAACTTTTTATTCCAAATTAGGAAAGGCGTAATCGAGTTTACAATAAATTTTTTTCAAAAATCTCATAACTCATAGTTATCGAGTTGCGTAGGTGCCTGCCTATATCTCGAAAACTTAGAATATTATTGTTTTTTTGTAAAGAACTTTTTTGTTTGTCTCAGTGTTCTCTCTAAATCCAAAAATATGAAGTCGATCCGAAAAAAAACGGGAGGTTACACCGGTAACGTATTTAGGAAGCCTCCGCGTTACAGAACCCCAGTTAAATAACGCCGCCTGATTGGCTAACTCCAACCCTGCCCGTCAATGTTGTTTACATTTTTTCACTTCACACATTTGTATGAGAATTTTCGAGAAGAATAGGAATGTGACAGCTTGGCTCAGGTGGCAAGGCTCTCGCGTTTAGAATACGGAGTAACGGGTTCGACGCCCGGCCCTTGCAAGTTTTATTTTATTCATTTTTTTTTTGGATTAGTTAGTTTTTGGCATGCCATGGGTTAGTTTGGGTTAGTTTTTGTTGGTTGCGTCTCGCAGCGAGCAGAGGGCATTGTATGAATACAAATGCGTGAAGTGAAAAAAACGTAAACAACATTGACGGGCGGGGCTAGTGTAACACACGTGCTTATCTAGCCAATCAGGGCGCCTTATTTAACTGGGGTTCTGTAACGCGGATGGTTCTTAAATACGCAAACCGGTAGGCTTCGGCTCATACGGGTCAAAATAAAGGTAAGGTCATACAAAAATAATATTACGTTCTTCTTTTGGAGATATTCGTTTATTTACTACCGGAACCTTCCGGTTAAAATCCACGCGGTAACCTTTTCTGGATAGGTTTTACCGATATAGGTTCCATTCCGGAGTAGGTATTAGATTAAAAAGCAAAATAGAAATAATTTTGAAATTTCGATATACAAAAATTAGGCTTCCTTAGGCTCCTACCTCGGAACCTATCGGGAGTAGATTCCCGCCGAGGTCGGATTTGAACTCGCAGTCGTCGAAAACTCCCTAACCCAAATATCAGCCCTCCCGGTCGAACGATACCAATGCCCTTGAATAGAAGCGCCTAGGAGAATTATGGACCTGATTTTTTGTTGTGGGTTCTCGCCCGTCCCCACCGTCGGTCGCCCTGCCGAAAACGAACTCGCTAGCTCAAAATTGACTATTGAAAAATCCAGTAGGAGCCGTTTCCGGCAGATTCCAAATACAAAAAGACTCATTTTCTAAATACAAAAAAGACGCGTTTCCCAATTAATACAAAAATACCTTTCGAAGCGTTTTTCTTTAGGGGTCGAAAATTACGATTCTTCGCTTTCCAAAAATTTAGGACAGCAACTGCGGATCGAAAATCGGCGAAAAATTCAACCTCGTCCGTCTCCTACCGCCAAACTTATTGCCGGCAGATTCCGATTCGAACTTGGCAACCGTCGATTCCCCACCCCCACTCCGCCCCCTTATTAACCCAAATTTCAGCCCTCCCGGTCGGCTGATACCAAAAGGCCCTAAATACGAGTTCCTAGGAGACTTAGAGACTTTTTTTGTGGGTTACCGCCGGCGCCGGTCTCCTTCTTCACCCTACCGAATACGTTCCTGTTTGCTCGAAATTTACCACCGAAATATCTAATAGGAGTCGTTTTCCGATAGACACCAAATAAGAAAGAGACGCTTCTCTTAAAAATACAAAAATACGTTCCGAAGTGTTTTTCTTTCAATTAATATTTAAGGGTCAAAAACGACGATTTTCCGCTTTCCAAAATGTTGGACACCAAGACGGCGATGGGCGCCACGGATTGAAACACTGCGAAAATACTTTTTAAGTGTCATCCCCGTAAGGCGAATCATTTTTGGGTCTCGTTCCAAAAAAAAATCGACCTCGCCCCTCTCCTACAGCCGAGCCTATAAGCCATCCACTGATAAAAAAGTGAAAAAAAAAACCTTAATAAATAATTATTTGCTTTTTATTTATTTGCTTTAAATAAAAATTACTTACATTAAAGAAAATTTCTTCAATTTAAATAATTAGGAGTGTTTGATTTTTTTTGGTTATTTCTTTGCCTTGTGATAGCAAGACTTTTTTCCACATTAAACACATATTTATTCGCTTTAAAGCTTTACAGATACGAAACCTCTCCTTTATTTAAAACAAATAAGAGTTCCTTTAAATTAAGGATTGTGAATATTGGATCAAATATTATTACTTCATCTGCTTCTCGTAAGCAGTTGCGCGGCCGCGTCGACAGTACCGTTCATCCAGTCCCCGTCTCGTCCCCTTAGTTAGTTGCATTTCTGCTGCCGTCCTATAGGGAGATTCTATAGAATGTATCCGCCCTAGGTCGCCATTTTTTAAAAATATTTGTGATGGAAAATACATTAATTAAGTGGGGCTTGGGTCATTTGTGCCCTCATTTGAAGGTATGTTACGTTTTTATTATATTACATAATTAATCGTTTGAAAAAATGAAGCGTTCTCTCATAATCAAAATGGCGTGAGTTTTACTAGTAATTAAATATTATTTTCATGCTGTTACTAGCTAGCAATGCTGATGAATTTGACTCGATATACGCCTACAATAGAGTACTGCTATACTCCTAGGCAGTTTGGCGTACGATTTTGATTAAGTATTTTTTGCTCTTTATGTTGTACAAGTTTAATGGCGTCCTTTCCCTTCTTGTACCTATATAATATAATATAAATTAATAGGTATTTCAAAGCCCTATTTATTCAATCTGAATAAATAAATGGTTGATCCATGGAAGTACAGTTTTGAAACAAATTGTTTTTTATTTCCATAAAATCTAATAGCATTAAAAAAATCAATAATTATTTTAGATAAATGAACAAGTTATACTTTTAAACAATGTAGCCAAGCTATTCAAATAGCATCATGAACAAGTCATGTTTTTTATCTATTATTTTTTGGTTTAGTTATTTTATTTTTATATCAAAATATTTACGACACCGAAGTTTTACGTAGCCTGATGGAAATCGATTTAAATGTAGTTACTAATAGAATCGGTAACAATCTTGTGCCATTTCCCTTCAATGCTCATTATACTGGATCTGGAGTGGTAGTTATGTGTCCTATTAGTTTAATTAAGTAATATGTTACTGCCTTTCACTATTTTTATATGATAAAATTTTTATGTACTATAGAATTTTAGCATTTTTATAAAAACTAGTGAGTTATCGCTAAAATTAATAAGTAGTAGAACTTATTTCATAACATGTTTATGATTCTATCTATTATTTAGAAAAAAGATGTTTTTAGTTTATAATAATAGTTTTTTTCATTATAAAAATGATTTAACTTTCAAAACCAGTGATAAGTAGAGACAAAATAATTTGATTATATTTTTTATTTACATTTTGGGAATACTCGTTTTATTCTTTGTTTTTCATGAATAAAAATGTATCTTGGATATCCCTTTTAAACTTTTATTTTATTTACTTTGGACAACTGTTCCTGTCATGAATTTGGTAATTAACAGTTAAGTGTTCTGATATGCCTTTTACAAATCGGTGGGTTAGATAGGGTTCGGATTTTGGATTCTTTACCAATTAAAAAAAAACTAAGACATATAGTTTATTTCAGCTAAAACGTGAAACCTAAATACGTTTTAAGAATAATAACAGTGTTTTTTATTTTTGATTTTTTAAGCTACATATTTGTTATAGCTTTTTTTTATTTGCTAATGAAACCGACTTCTAATCACTCATCTAACTAAATGTCAATAAATAGTCCTTTTAGCAAAATCAACTAAATACAATTATTTAAAATAAATAAACAATTATTTATTACAAATGCAAGATTTTGATAACTAAATAATTTGCTTATTTGAATCAAATTAATCAAATTGTTATTTCAAATAAAAATAAGGCTTGAGCAAATAAAAGTGATTTGATTCAAATAAGAGAAATGATTTCGTGCGAATACCCAAAACATTGGTTTAAATAACCGACCTGTTTAAATTAAAACAGGAAGCTTTTGGAACAAATGTACCTCAGATTTCAATCAAAACACAAAGGTTTTAGAATATATATGTTATATTTGTTCCAAAAGACGTAACTTCCCAAACTAACCAAAGCTAACCCAAACTAACCAAAGCTAACCTAAACTAAGCAAGGCTAACCTAAACTAACCAAAGCTAACCCAAACTTAATTTAAATAGGTCGGGTATTTAAACCAATGTTTTGGGTATTTGTACGAAATAATTTCTCTTATTTGAATCAAAATAATTTTATTTCTTTTAAAGTTACTTTTGTTTGATGTGAACAAGATTATAAAATCATATTGTTTGTTCGGAATAAATATTTATTTCGAATAAAGAAAATCTTAAAAATAAATCAAACAAATATTTGTTTGGCCATTATCAAACAAATATTTGCTTGAATCAATACCATTTTTTTTGGTCAAATAATTTTTTCCAGTGCATTAGCCAGCTGCGAATTGGAGTGATTTGAGACTCGATGAAACGGAAACGAGGAAACGAAAAAGTGACACCAAGAAAACGATATAGATCGATAGGATGCAGCCTGTAAGAAAATGCGAACGCAGTTATACATCACTTGTTACATGTTTGTTAAGAGTAAAAAAAAGTTCTCTGCCGATCACGGAAGTTAAGCAACTTCGGCAGTGGTTAGTACTTGTATCAGTGACCGCTTGGTTTAATTTTATTAAATTTTCACTTCTGCCGCGTGTGAACTGCAGACATTTTTTTTTCGTGGAACCTACTCGGTAGGTTGAGAAAAATTTTTCGCAGGTTAATTAACACAAAGTCTAAAATACAAACATACTAAAGAGCAAAATATTAGAAGGGTTACTGTTTAAAAAAAGTTTGATTTCAAATGCTGGCAACGCCAACGGCTCTAATATTAATATCATTCAAAATCTTGTAAATCAATGTAATATGTATTGTGGTAGCACCAGTCCCATCGATCTTATACAGATTCAAATTGATTTTATATTATACATTAAATTTGTACGTATAATGATGTTTAAAACGTTGTTATTATTATAATAAACATAACTAAATGGTATTTCCACATATTATGTTTAAGATAGCTATAACAAAGTATAAATAGATTAAATCGGAAGTCTACATCTTTAACATTCGATTAATACATTATATTACCTTCGTCCTAGTGTTGCTAGAACTATTTGTCTATTAAATGAAAAGCTTGATTAATTTTCTTTATACTAGAGAGACCAGAAGACGAATCAATCCACCAAATCTGACACATATAATGAAAATGAAAACATCCTGTATAATTAAGGGAAAGTGTTTTTTAAGCAACTAATTTGACGATATGAGTTGCAATAAGGACCTTTACTATGTTGTTAACTGTTTAATGATAAGGCACTTGCCGCTCGGTTTTCACGTTTACATTTCGTTAAAGAAAGCTAATAGCAATTTATGATGTATATTTGATTACATACTGTCAAAACGTGAGTAGGAATTTTTCAGTTCCCGGAATATTTTTTAATCTGAGACGTAGCAGTTAGTTTAGTTTCTATAGATGACATTTAGTGAACTGCAGTTGTAACAACTACCGCCTATTTATGTCTTAATACTAACTCCTGATAAATTGTTCATTTATTGGGTAATAAAATGCATATGTAATTAGTTGTTAGATATCTAATTAGTGTAGTGTTTATGCGGGGGTTTAACTTGGGCTTATATGATAAATAAATGTGGTGGTCGTTTAAGCTGATATGGCGGTCAAATACTTAAAACATGTCGTTTCCTAAGTGAAAACAATTTATTTCGCCGAATTGCTTCTTTTGTGCGAAATGCCGGTACTTTTCGAACTATCCTCGTCGTAACATGCAATATGATGGAAATACTGAGTATACGGCATTTTATTAAAAAAAGAGCCAACCCAATTGAACGGAAACGTTCATTCAATGATGTATTACCAGCCAAGCGATTTTATTTACGGTAAGGCAAAATACCCGGTCGATTATTCATCGTGCTCAAAACCGTAACACATGCATTGTAAATGCTACTAGCTAAAGTTGAACTCTGGCTAATTTTAACTCGAGAGTAAAATGCAATTCGGCTCACTGGATATAGCGAATGCATTTCTAGGGTACCTTGTCAAAAGGCAGGAGAACGATGCGCAAAAGAGTACAGAGAAGACGACAAGAATTACAATAAAAAAGGAATGAAGAAACACTGTTCCAATATGTTGAGCAAGATTCCATTTTCTTTATACACAGGAATTTAATGTTTCAGAATAAAAATATAGTAAGCAAAACTGAATGACAAGAACAAATATTTAAAGCGTATCTCGATATTGTATATTGCACCAATCTCCCCTAACAACAATTTTTGGGTTACTTAATTTTACACTGGCAATCAATTCTTAGTCTTAGGGTCTCCTTGCACTACAGTGTATATTTTATACGAATATTTGTATTCCATACATATTTTATTTATCAGAAACTTCAGGAGGTCTGATGCAAAAAACAGAAAGAGCATGTAAAATAGAGTAGATTAAAAAAAGACAAATTGCGGACGAAGCACTTTTAAAAAAAAAATCATTTTTAAAGTCAGAAATTATAACCTATTTCGGGCAAAAAAATGACACTGCGTGTACATTGTTGCCAAAATAGTAATATTGTCATATAATCTTCAAGTAGCATGAAACTAGAAATAATTAGTTGAAGGAATAACGCTAGCTCAAACTAATTATTAACGCCAGCTCTTCCTGGCTAACCCAGACGAACTCAAACTAACTGAAATGATATATACCCTAATTTTGTTGCCATGCCATAAGATATTGCTAAAGCATCACATATTATTTGCAGCATATAATAAAAACCAAACCATAATGCCATAATTTATCAATCTTAGCATACAAATCGAAAGTATACGACAATCATTACAATCGTCCAAAACAATCTGAAGTATATATAATGTGGAAACACTGTGGAAATTATGGTTTCCACGTTTCGCAAGTGTCAAACGAGCGCAAATTACTCCAAATGGCATTTCTCTTCCCATAGCATAATCGAAATTTGTTAAATCCGTGGGTGATTAAGGTCACCACTGTCACCAGAACCGCTTCAGGGTTTTAATTCCTTTTAATATTTCAGGAAAAAGATTCCTATAAACATATATCCCGAAATGACTAAATTCCGCGCACAAGATAATTTTTAAGTGAAAACAATTAAACGCCTTCACCACACTTTTTCCTGGGTAGGAAACAAGACCGAGCCGTCACGCGCGACGCGTCATGTTCAGCTAATGTGATACTCATTCGGGTAAAGTCTCCTTCGACTTCCGCCAAGCGGCGATAGAGACAGGAAGTGAAAACTTTATCAACGCACTGGTTAGGGAATGTAACTGAAGCGCCAAATTAATTTTTATCGAAAACGACTACGAGTAGAAATTTGAGATTTGGCAACTTTTTATGCAACACTTGCGAGCCGTCGAGAGTCAGATGTTTTGAAATTTTGTTTTGATACACGATAACTGTGTAAACAAATTTCATGGCATTTTCTGGGCACGTCTTTTGATGGTCTTCCAAACTATATTAAAATTGGCAAAAATCGAAAAATGAGAGTATTTTTTTTTCTTGGTGGTGTAGGTATATTTTTGATAAAGGGTCACTGTCGAAAAAACTGAGACGACACTTTGATAGGGAATTTCTAGATGAAAAAATCTCTAAACGCTTCTCTGTTTCAGAAATGTGGAAAAAATTGCCTTTTCAAGAAAAATGTAAAAGCATTGTTTCCTAGGTCAAAAATTGAAGGTTTTTATTTTCAATTATGCCTTTTATGCAGCGTTGAGCTAGTTGAATCCAGTTTTGACACAACACGTCACCAATTTTTAATTCCCTCTTCTAACAATTATCGGTCTAACAAAAAGAAATCTAGCATTTTCATTCGAAACTAACCGATTTTTCCAGTTACTACAAAAATAATTAATTCCCCTAATTTTAATGATAAAAAACAAATTAAATGTTGAAAATTGAAAATCTAAAACCAAAAACGTTTTTTCACATTTTCTATTTATCTCTTTTTTCAGCTACTTTCGTCCACTCCGTGTCTTTTCCATTTTTGTTTAAGCTTTTTCGAACCAGTTTCTTCCAACTACTTCCTTAATATCATCTTTCCATATTTTCTGTGGTCTTCCTCCGCTCCTCTGTGTTTCTCTTGGTTGCCATTTTGTGGCCTTAAAAAACACGCTTCTTTGGAAGCACAAAATATGAAAATAAGTTATACAATAAAGTTTTATCCACAATACCGAAACAAAATGTTTGCACTGGACGCACGTTTCGCTAACCATGTTATCATCAGCAGATGATTGATCTGTTGTAGTGCATTTTGCCGAAGGTTCCAACAAACCCTAACTTAGACGAAAGTAA